>JZLH01S0600212.1:18968-31384 GCA_001188425.1 Eucidaris tribuloides
TGATTTCCCATTTCTGTGATTTTCCCCCATTTTCCGTATCCCGAAGGAATGGAGGCTTTACTTTAATTCCCAAAGCAAGTTTTCATGGTTGCAATATAAAGTTATACATTGAACCTTATTTCCTGAAAATGTTCTTGAGAATTATGACACAAAGAAAAGATTATGTGTATAATTTACTGTTGTACTATTATTTCTTACTATCCCAACTCTTTGTAGGCATTCTTGACTTGTTGCCAGTGCATTTTTCTGCCACAAATACATATAGTTCCCTTTCAATTATCATCAAAAGTATGACAATAATTAAATTTGTTAAATCATTTACATAGTAGAGAAGCAGCCCTCAATGTACCACCCCTTTCAGAATTGGTAGGTTTACATTGAATATTTTCAGAAAAAATTAAGATTTTCATCACAGATTTTTTTTTGTGTGTGTGAAACGTGAAAACAAGTGCATTTTCAATACATTTGAGGATATTGATTTGAAATAAATAACTTTGCAAATCTATTAGATCTTCCAGCATATCTATTTGGCAAACTTAAAGTTACTAAAAAAATACTTGACATACACCACTTCCTGACAAAAATTGTAGATAATTATCTGGAAACAGCCAAAATGAACACTGCCTGACCCCAAGTGACATTGGTACTGCATCTACTCTAGCAGCATACCCCCACCAACATCAAAGACGCAATTGTATTGGTTTTGTACTTTTATAAAAAAAAAATCTGAATTCAAACAAGATTTGGTACTGTAACTGGTAGGGTGATTGAAATGTGCTTTGATAGCAACCTGCAACTTAAATTATTAAAAACCCTTTCCCATTATTCCTAGCACTTAATTCTCTAAATAGCTACCCAAATTTTTTGTATTTCTTTTTTTTTGTAATCAAGTGATTTCAAATTTGATATTTCATCAGATTTACTAACTATTTAGAGTAAACTCTGAGTAAAGTCTGCCGGGTTGAATTTACATTATAAGTTGAATAATCGCCAAAGTCAAACACCTAGTATCATCTCCACTTTTATCATTCACCTCCATATTAAGTCATATTTTCTCAAGTCAAATGTATTTTCTCCAGTCCCAAGAGAGTCAACTTCTGCAAAGTTTACTGTATTTTGTAGACTCAGTAGTAAAGTTTAGGTCTTGATTTTACTTGTTATTTGATCTGTCTGCTGTCTGCATTCTGGTTTTCAGAGGAATGAAAGGGGAATAAAACCCAGACATCTCTTTGCATTCAGAGAATAGATAACAATAACAGAAATAAAATGAGGAAAGTTTGAACAAATTTGACTGAGCTGTTCAAGAGTTATAAATGTTCACATTTTCCTTCATATGGAATATTCTAAAATTGGTGATTCTACACAAATTTATGTTTTTATGAAATGTCAATTGAGTAGGTAACCAAGTTCTTTCAGAATCATTTTTGCTGGGATATACTTGTTACTTGTACAATGAGCACGAGGAAACTGGATATGATTTCAGTTAAAAAATGAGAATAAGTGAAAATTTGTGTGCAAAATCAATGGAGAGTTCTCCACACTTTCATCTCAAAAAGTGATAAAGTTGCCAATTTACGAATCGTCCGTAATGTCGATAAAATAATTTATGAACATTTATAACTGTTGTGTGGTTCGACCAAATTTGCTCAAACTTTGACTGTTTTATTTCTTGTATTGTTCTGTATTCACTGTCTACTATCTGCATTCTGGTTTTCAATAATTCCTACAATATTCAGCGTTCCCAACAGTTCCCGATCTTGTACCCACCTGGAGCCCTTGTCCGGATGTTTGCGTTTGACCGCCGTGTTATTCATCATGTCTCAGGGTGTGTGCTCACCAGTGTGTCAAGTCGTCGATGAGGGGGGTGGGGACAATATGAAAGGACGGACGGACGGTGTCACATCAATGAATGATGGCACAGATCTGCAACGACACAGAAAAAAAAGGGGACAAACAATCAACAATTTATTCTATGACCATGCCATACCTGTAGTAGGATTCACTTGGGAATGAAGGAGTTAAAGTCTTAACCACAGGCAGTGAGGAAATGTACACAGGGGCTGAGGGAGATTTAGCACCCAAATTTAACAAAATAGCCCCCTAAAATCACAAAACAGCCCTCAATTTTCCTCATAGGGTTCAATGTATACACTAAAATCACTAAAAAATCAGGTTTGAAAGTAGCCCCGAAAACTAGAATTTTATTTTCTGCCCTAACGACAGGTTATTCCGTTTGTCTCCTTCACATCAGAGTACACAGATTTTTAGTAATATGTTTAGTAGCTGAACCCCTCCGCCCTCCCCCTCCCCCCACAAACAAATGGGGGAATTACAATGGAAGAGCTTTCAATCTTTTACATTTACCATATTTGTACATAACTTTCATTTTATAATATATTTACATATAGCTTGTTCAAGTAATTTGGAAATTGTACGCCCTGTGTAAAAAAAAAAAAAACAATACTCTGCATTTTGATATCTGATATCCCTAAAGTGGCCAATATCATTGCTCAAAACAGGATATCAATTTTATCAGTGGATACGTGTTCACATGGAACAAGACATGCAATATCAACGTTCACATTGCTACCAGCAATTTGTTGAAAATATGATCAAATGTGGACGGAAAATGAAAAGAGCACACCAAGACAACAATATCTTTGCTGTCAGTTAACCATAAAAACAACCAGACTGTATAATCTTGGGACTTGGCTGTATGCCAAATCTCCCAACAGCATTCGATTCTTTGTGACTGCATTATTGTGAACTACAGGGGCGCATAAATATTTCACGGATGGCGATACGGATAGTATTAGTATGGCAAACTGTACATACTCAAATTGCATTCACTTCCACACTAGACACACATGACATGAAGACACTGTAGAGGGATTGACATGAATGGCAGAAGCTACATGTACATGTACTAATTCAATGCTAGAACAAAAAAAAAGTAATATGCAAGTACTATAACACATGTTCTCTTTACATACAATGGGTAGAATGGTTTTAGGGCACTGCAGTGGCACTGTAGTCTCGCTTCCAGCCCTCTGCAGATTTTTCTTTGTGTTTTCACTGTTTTCTTTACAACAACATTTGAACCATGTTTGAACAACTGCAACAACAGTACACAGTACAGTCAGGTGTCTACCTAAGTTACCAGCATCTTTCTTCTTAAACTAAAGGTTTGTTACAAATACATCACTGATGAGATAAGAAACAGTCTGTTAATTAGACTATAGCAGGTGCACTTTACATACATTACATGCATTGCAAACAATTACCAGACAGGGACTAGTCTCGGTTCCAGACCATGCAACTTTTTTCCCATTCCCAGAGTACTAGAACACTCCCTCTCCGACTTTTTCTACCTTAAATCTGACTTCACCACAGGGCACAGGCCACACTAGTCTTAGTTCAAGACAGTTAACTGATGATAGTAATCTCTCTAGTGTATAGGATAAGTTCTTACGTCTGGAAGCCAGACTAGACAGGGACCTGGATAGATGAGGAGGATACATACATGTACATGCACATACAATGTGGCAAACTGTGAGTCAATCTGAGTAACGGAGACAGATGCACTTGTAACGTTGTCCACCAACCAACACAGCACATTACTTTCAAGCTATAGGGCCATGTACATGACACATGTATACACTAACTCTTCTTCTATACTACTCTCATTATTTCTTTCCCACCAAAGCATGTGGCATCACACATGATGTGTCACACACACACACACACACGTACTGATGAGAATGGGAAAGCGATCTAAAGTGCAGCTAGCTCTGCTTGCTGGGTCATCTTGAGGCGAACTTGGTTACTGCGATACAGAGGGCATGAAATTGGCATACATTGTCAGTTGTGTTAAAAACTGTGTTGCAAAGCTTGGTTCACGTTTGTATACTTCAAGTACCTCTAGCTGACAGACACGAGTAGTATATAGTACATGTATGTACAGTAGCTTAACCTTGTGATTCTCATACGGGGCTAAAAAAAATGCATTTATGAATGTGTATATAATGTATATGGCACATATTGCGCATTCATATATTTTCACTATTTTGCTTCATGACAGGGAATTTGTGAGTGTGTATATTTTTGAGATTTTATTGCATTTGCAAAGACTCTGTTAAGGTTTATAAAAGAAAGTAAAAATGTTCGCTTATTATTCAGGCACAAAATGTGCACAAGTGAAACCAGCGTGAAATGTACAGTATATGGAATAATTTCAATTTCAATGACACCACTCCTGTGGGTTGTTGTTGTTGTTGTTGTTGTTGTTGTTGTAATCAATCCAACACTTCCTCCCACAACTTGCAACATAACACCTCTCCTACAAGTCTGTGCATGTTGTATGGCCAAGTGGGCTTAAAGGTTTGTGACATGATTGGGAACACTTGAAAATGCCTCAAGAACCAAATCAGTTGAAATACATACCAACTGTACACTAGCTGGAATGGATCTCCCAGCTGGAAGGATTTGCATCTAATTTGTTTTTCTTAAGGAGAATCAAGCATAAACATACTAGTATTTTAATTTTATCTGGGCCAGATAAAAATAAGATCCTTAGGGAGCCACACAATACCACAAGGGATATTGACATAAGTTATTTTATTTTTTATTTTCACAGGACAATCCTCGCATAGTTTACTTGATTCTAGAGTACCCGGTAGTTTCAGCCCAAGTTGAGGACTACCCCCAATCATGTCATTTACATTTAACACTAACATTAGCTTAGCTACATGTACCAGTACCACACTGTTTCCTTCAACCTGAATGTGGTGAATATTACAAATCCATGAATCCCATTGTCAATCACACTCCCCCCCCCCAACCTCCCTCAGTCATTCTACATGACCTTTAATCTCTTCACCCTTCCTTCCTAGTAAGAGGGGTCACCCACATGTTAAATCTACTAGAACAAAGGAAATCCTACTGGTATTTACTTAGTATTGCACGACTTCAGCATTTCAGAGAGTCGACTAGTCGCCCTCCAATAGTCGCAACTCCGACTATTAGTCGCCTATCGGTGTTCAACGTTATTGTGTTCAAGATTGGTGGTGTGGGGTGCATGGGTGTCGCAGTCGGAGTCGCACGTATACGGCAACATATAGCATTGCACGATTATAGGCTGATCCAAGTACATTTTGGCAGTTCTGTTTGATTTGCAATCGACGAGAGATACGGGATTCATTTCTGCCACAAAATGGTGGATAAATGATTGGTAGTTCTGTTCAATTTTTACGTCTTTTGACTCAGTTCTTAATACAAATTAATGTGTGATAAAAAGTCGACTATTGCGTTTCGATAGTCGGAGTCGCGACTCCGTGTAGGCAGTCGCGACTACGACTTTTCGCGACTTAGTCGTGCAACACTAGTATTGACATTGTCCATCAAATTTAGAGGGGGGGGGGGGTTGTATTGTAGTCTGGCTTTCAGACATTCAGACTAACTAACCCATCCCATTTTGTGACATGATTGGGGGTAGTCCTCAACTTGGGCTGAAACTGTTCTTGTGGTCAAACGTTGACTCATTCTAAAATAACTAATGTCAATATCCCTCCTGGCAGGCAAGATTGTTGTGTAGCTCTCTATGGCTTCTGTTTCTATTGGGGCTCAAGAGAATTAATATACTATTATGTTTTTGCTTGATTCTCCGTAAGTAAACAAATTCGAGACAAATCCTTCCAGCTGGGATATCCACTCCTGCTGGTGTATAGTTGGTACATATTCTAACTCATTTGGTTCCTGAGGCATTTTCAGGTGTTCCCAATCATGTCACTAACATTTAATGGGGAAGCTGTAAGTACTGCTTTCAGTCACCTGCATTAACTTTGCATTGGATTTTAACATGCTATGCATTTTTTTTTCAGACCTTGGAACACTACCCACACCACTTCAATGGTTTGCACCTATCCTATCCTCCCTGATCTCCCACCACCCCCCCCCCCAAAAAAAAATATGTTTTCCCACTTTCACCACTCCCATCTATGCCTATGAATCCCATCTCCCCCTTTTCATTATCCACATAAAAGCTACTCTGCACAAGATTAGTTTTCCAGTAACTGTCTTAGTTGTAACATACAACCTGCCAAGCTCTTTCCCTTCAAAGACTAACTAGACATGGGTGATTAGTCAAAACTTCCCCCTCCCTACCCCCCTTCCCCGCTACTCCCCCACCCCCATATACACTGTATTTGTACATGTACAACCTGCAGGCCAAGCTGTTTACCTTCAAAGACTAACTAGACATGAGTGATTAGTTGGGACTTCCCCCCCCCCTCACTCCTCCCTTACCCCCATTCCTTCCCTCCTTTTCCATTTCCCTTCCTCCCCCCGTACCGATCTCATGTTTGCAGAGGAAGTTCAGTCAGGCAGAAAAGGAAAAGCGCCATTTCCGCGGCGGTGTGGCGCACGGTAGAGATGGACTAAATTATACGGCGGAGAAGCCAACGTGACCGACGAAGTAAACCAACAACTTCCAATATGGACTCGTAACGACTCTGTATTGCCACATCTGCGGACATTGTTTACAAACCAGGGAATAATATAATCTCTGAGAGGAAGTTTTTCACTGCTTGACTTTTTTTTCTTTTTTTTTGACTTTCCGTAAAAAATATGTGTATTACTCAGAGTATGATGTTCTAATTGTAAACTACCTGTACCCAATTTTGCATCACAGTAATATGATATTCCACATCCTCTAAAAATAAAACAAACAGTACAAACTGCTACCACTAAAGCGCTAACCACAAGCTGCGTAATTCACCACATTGTTATATTTAAGCAATGCACCATGTACAATGTCAGTTGTAATTCAAAAGGCCTGATATTGTCTACACTCATTTTGTATACATGTACATACATGTATATATTTCATTATCTTCTTTGTACTTGCAAACATTTTGTGACCGAAATCACATATATGGAAATCAACACCAACTATTAAAATCTTCACAAAATAGAATGAAAATCTTTATGTTTATGGAAAATATAAAAGCACTATGTTCAGTGCATTGATGTAATATCACATGAATTAATTTGATTGTTTTCTAACAAATATTTAATACTTCATCTGTCTCTTGCAGATCTTATCCTTCTCTCACACTCACACACAGATGCACACAGACACACACACACACACACAGACACACACACAGACAGACAGACACACAGACAGACACACACACACACACATACACACACACATGCACACAGACACACACAGACACACACAGACACAGACACACACACAGACACACACATACACAGACACACACACACAGACAACACAACACATACACACACACACACACATACACACACACATATACACACACACATGAGCACACACACGCACACATACACACACATGCACACACACATGAGCATACACATACACACATACACACACACACATGCACACACAAACAGACACACAGACACACAAAACACTCACAGACACCGACACACACACAGACACACACACAGACACACACACAGTATGTGTGTTTGTGTAAACACACACTCAAACATGTACACAAACTCGCACAAGGTCACACACACACACACACACACACACACACGCATACATTACATGTATACAGAAAAACAGGAAGGTAACAAATATCTGATGTTGGTTCAAAAAATCAAACAGACAAAATTTGGACATTGACTTGAACACTTAAAGGCCATGCTGGGTGCAGTAAAATCCTTCAATGTAAAATTACAGTACAGGATCACACCAGTTAAATCCAGACTTAAATTGGCAACAGTGTCAGACCACTTACAGTGCACAGTACATCTAAATGTGACTGGGCATTGTATTCAGACGAGAAATACATATCAAAATGAGGCAAATAGGTTACTTTTTGGACAAGGGCCTTACAAAGGGCTACTTCCTGTAGTTGCTGTGTGGATAGCAAGCCATGGAGTTTGCTTGCTCAATGCAATCTACAGTATGAAATTCAAAGGTTACCATGAATTGACAACAACAAATTTAAAACTGGGTGATCTTGTTACAGTGGTAAGAGGGTTAAAGTGATAGGCTAACATTGTGGAGCAGCAATTTAAAAAATGCCAAACTTTCATATCTGAGCTACATGGTAGTGTTCAAATGGACAAATACATGTAAACACCCTAGAATTCAAAAGTTTGAAAAGTTATGCTGCCAATGTAAGGTATGCATGAATAAACAATTTATACTCAGGGCGAGTAGAAAATAGCCTTGGTGTACACACAGTAAGTCTATGGGAGGAAATGGGCAATTGAATCCGGTCAACTTACGATTTTCACTTTTTTAAAGCTCACTAAATAATCATTTTGAAATACAATTTTTAAGGGCTTCATTTTTAGACCTTATCAAAGACACTGGTAGCATGGGGAATCATGTAGCTCAGATTTTTGTAACTGTGGTAAATGTTAGCCAGTGGCTATAAAGTTTAGGCTGATACAGAGAAAGCGAAATATACTTGATATGTTTGGAAAATGTGTCAAAATATTCACACACAAAAATAAAAAGGATAAACAATAATAATAACAAAGTTGTATGAATGTCTTACCATTGATGGTTAAATTTTACCAAATGTTATGACATGTTCTCATGCACATCACTTTCAGATTTTTGCTTGCCCGAATGAACAATAGACAATAATCAAAAACTATTTCTCACTAATTTTAACCCATAAGGCCTTTTTTCAGCAATTGTGTACTTTTTTGTTATTTTAATTTCAGGGGTTGCAAAAGGTGTGATTTATGAATTTAAAAAGTCATAAAATTAAGTACAATTAACAAACTAAAGATGACATGTCATTTGTGTTAACTGAACACAAGATCTTAGCCACATTTTGTATGTTTTGGGCAAGATTTTTAGGCATGTTTTGCTCATTTCATGATCAAACTTTTACTCACCCAAAATTCAAAGAAGGGTAGTAGTTTCAAGATGTACCCAGTTAGTCACTGTTTTATTGTTAACATGGAGCGTACATGTAATGCATTAACAAACAATAGTAAAGCCATAATCAAACCATGCATTATTTTATTTGTGTCGGTGAGAAACATCATAACCCATAACCATAATTACATCCTATTTGTTTACCTGTTTTAATGCTTCAGTGTACATGTTAAGTTCTATTTGTTTTCTGTTGTGATGCCACACCAATTCATGACAAAAACAAGCATCTGATAAATACTTGATGACAAATTCTGACACATCTGCATTGAATTCATAAAGAAATGATAAACAGAAACTAGGTTTCTGGTTTAGTGGGTTTCAGGCAAACAAGTGCTATGGACCATTACAGTGGAGGTTATAACTCTCCAAACACATATCATCGTTTTCTATGCACAAACAATAATGATTGACATTTGTTGTGGAAAATGGTAAGACTTTTGCATAAAGATGACATCAGATTCAATGCAAAGACAAAAATTGTTATTTGGGACACTTTTGATAAATATTTGATACAAATGGGAGCACAACAAAATGCATAAGTTTGTCAAATTACGGATTGTAATACATGTAGCTTGAAGAAAAGTTATACAGAGCCCCAACGCATAGTTTCCAACTGTGCAGAAAACATGTGAATTGCACAGAAAACATGAAGAAAACAGAATTTTGCAGGTTTCTCCTATTAAAGAATGGTGTCATGCATGCATTTAGTCTTTATTGTATTTATTATTTATTTATTTTATTTATTCATGTTAATTCATTTATTCATTTATCTCATTTATTTATTATTAATTTATTCATTTATTTATTTATCAAAACATATTAATACAGGATGACAAGATCAGTAAATTACAAACTGTTTTTGATCAATGTCCTACAACTGTTAGAGGAATTTCTGAATTTCATTGCTCAATGGTAAAGCTTCAGAGTCAGTTTTATCTCAGAAGTTAAAATTTGACTTATTTGAGAGAGGAAAAAAAAATCATTTTTTCACAAAGAAATGGATGATTACAGAATTTAGAATTTTAAACTGACAGAACTGGAGTTTCTGGAAATGGTTAATGAGGGTAATTTGTACTTTTACACATTTGAAATGAAATCAAACAAAAAAATAAAGAAATGCAAAATAGATAACTCCGGTATATAATATACAAGCTCTGAGTTTGTGTGTATTCAAATTAATGATATCCTTAAAAGACCAAGAATTATCAAATTACTTTAAAAATCATGATCCTGTGGTAAATTTCACAGATTTGGCACATTGACATCAGGATGATGGAGATATAAGCCTCAGTACGTTTGAGGAAAGTTCACAAGCATGAACAGAGTGTACTTACAGATTTTCTTGAATTTAATGGAGTCGGGCTAAAATGTACATGATCTAGATTTTACGGCTGGGCAATATTTCAACTTTTCAACTGCAGTGAAGAGGAGATCGTGACTTAATAAATACTAAGTAAATATTGTGTCATATTTTAGTTTCCTGGTAATGCAAGACTTGTGCAATAAGTATCAAGGCTATACATTTGTATACAGTATCATTTTCTAACCATAATATTGCTACCACAATTGAGTGACAGATCTATAGTAGGCCTACTGTAATCACATCACCCTTGAACTGAGGTTATTCTTGCACTGTGCATTTTTGTGTAATTGACATCATTTTGGCGCTAGAATGACCATACATGTACATGTAATTGTATTGAACATTGTAGTAGTTGTGTTGATGATGTTGTTGATGATGTTGTTGTTGTTGTTGTTGTTGTTGTTGTTGTTGTTGTGGTGGTGGTGGTGGTGAATGGTGCATCCCATGGGACTGGTAGGTCCACCAATTTTCTACTTCAAAAAGACAAGTTTCAATTTATGAATTTTAAGCACATTTTCACTTTTCTTTCACTAGTATAATACTGCAATTTTATCAATATACTCACTTCAAACAGACAAGTTTCAAATTCTAAAATTTTAAAGGTAAGTTACATGATTGAAGGTAGTCCTCAACCTGGGGGTAAAACCATTCTACATGTACAATCAAGTAAACTGTGCCAGGATTTTATAGTGAAAATTTGGTAGTCATAAGTTGATTAATTTTAAAATAACTTCCATCAGTCTGCTTTGTGATAGACAAATGTATTGTGTAGCTTTCTATGGGATTAATTTCTCTCAAAGCACAAGAGAAATGCAGTGCTGGTATGTTTATGCTAGATTCTCCTTGAGTAAACAAATTCAAGACAAATCCTTCCAGCCAGGAAAATGAGGAGATACACTCCAGCTAGTGTACAGATCAACCAGTTTGGTTCTGGGGGCATTTTTTTATTTTTCCCAACCGTATGTCACTGCCCTTTTTATTTTTAGAAGCACATTTTCACTTTTGTTTCACCTGTAAATCATAACAATACTGTAATTCTATTTTAGCAATATATGCCTTGTTTAAAATGCACCAAAGGTTTTGACCTGTATGGAAAACGAGTCCTCATTTACATGTACACGCAAACTTGCAGGGCCCAAGGACTGTCTAAAACTCTTGACAAAAACCAAAATATAGGGCATTTTTTTGAAAGATGTACAGTACTTCGAGTTCAACTAGGCATGGGTGGACATTTGCTGTGCAGTGAAGCTTCACTCCTTTGTGTATGTAATACAGGCTACCAATATGGTACCAAACAATGGAGGAAATATGCATTGTACATTGTTCTGTACAGTACATGTACACTGTACATGTTGAACTACAGGATCAGCTGTACTCAAGTACAGCGTAATGAGTGTATAGTCTCTTTCTGTGACAGTCAGTGGCAGAACTAGAATTTTCAATTCTCCCTATCGCATATAGCTCTCCGAATTTGAACGTATTTGGCGCTCTAATTTTTTGACCCATTATTCATGGGAAATAAACTTCCGCTTTAAGCGAGCGTGATACACATTGAATGTTACAATACTCGTGGATCGTGTCAAAATCTTTCTTATAATCTTACGAATAATATTTTGTTTTCAAGTCTTTCGTTCATATAACAACCCTTCCTTTTAGGCCATGAATGGAGCCACCGGCAGTCCTCACACACTGGCGTTCGCATTCCGACTCGGTGTGCGCGTGGTTGCATTTCTCTCTCACGGGGTAAACATTCGCGGCTTTCCGGGCGAGAGTTTCGAGTTCATTCCTTCGTTTACCGGTCGTAGGAACATTTCTTTCACTAAGAAATTTCCTTAATTGCGACACAGACATTCTCCAAAATATTCATCAGGTCAATCCATGTTTGCTCGGGTATAAGATATTGATACTACGAATTTGATGAGGTTTGAAATGACATGTTTTGTCCGTTTGACTGTATGATTTACCGGAACCGGAAGAACATCCCAAGAGCAATCGATCAGATATCGGTATCGCAAGGTGATATCACTTGATCACTTGATATCGGCTTGACCCTAAAAAGGCTGGGGGGGGGGCGAGTCGCCCCCCCTACGACGT
>JZLH01S0600212.1:32482-43037 GCA_001188425.1 Eucidaris tribuloides
TTTTGTAAATAACACTGCATACACACACTGTAGGCCTATATAATTATATACTTCAAGCATTGTGCTTTTAAAGCTTGACCTCCATGTAAACATTGAAATGGAAATTTTTGAGAGGGGTAGGGCTATTTGAAGGTACATGTACATGAACATGACCACAATGCCCCCTTTCAAACACCCCCCACCACCATACATGTAGCTTTTTGTCCTTTCAGTTGGTTCAGCCTCCACCAGTATAACTTTTGGTTACACAAAAAAGGCCAAACAAATGCATATCATATGCAATTGTAAACATATAAACAGCAGGTGAAAATACAGTGCATGTGAGCTTGTGAGGAAAAAAGACTTATAAAATGACACATACAAAATGTCTTCTTATTATTAAAATTCATGGAAAAAAGCACTGACTTTTGTCAAACTGTATGTGATCTCAACATGTTTATTTTTATTAATGACAGTGAACAATAAACAAATTTACACATCCTGCTACAGCCATATACAGTAGTATTGTACAAATACGTGGTATTTTCAGGTTTCAATTATCTTTTGTGGCAATACTTCAACCACAGCCGGTATTTTTATCACAGGATAACCACAAAACATTTTGAAAGTTAATATCTGACCAAGTTGTAGGGCTCGTTGGCATGACCAATGTCTAGAATTCAAGAAAATCTCCAAACCTATTTATCTTTGATTGGCAAAAGTTACAGTTTGCACGTATATGACTTGATACAAAAGTAAGATACTGTACATTGTACATGTATAAAAATAGAAAACAGAAATTATGAACTTCTGTAGGACCCTAGCTTCTATTGTATTGTGGCAGGTTATTAATTACACCGTACATCTATGCACAAGAGGTCAGGTAAAATGAATTCTCCTTTTTGAGTTTTGACTGATAGGCAAAATTTTGGATGTAATACAGGATGTACATGTAGAGATGCCCCACATGACATGCAAATAACTTACTCATTTAAATAATAAATTACCCACAAGTTGAGCAATTGTCGATGCTTTCAAGCTTGTACCATGTTATAACGATTAAATATGTATCTCATAATTTAATTTGGTAGAAAAGGATTGAAATATGTTGCAACAAAGCCCCCTACAATTTTTAATATCATGCCATTTGTTTGATGTCATCATTTACTTGGCACAATTGAATATGAAAAAATAAACTTGTCCTGTGCAAAGAAAAGAGAACAGTGGCTCTACCAATGTGTAGTTTATGTTCCCGGCAGAAGGGCCTTAAAGGCAAGGTTCACCCTGACATCAAGTTGGTTTTAATAAAAGCATAACAATGAGAGAAACATATCAATGAAAGTTTGACGAAAATCCACCAAAGAATAACAGAGTTATGAGGTTTCAAAGTTTTAAATTTGTGACGTCACATGCGAGCAGCTTCCCATATGTCACGTGATATAAATTCCATAAAAGTGCCCTTTTCTTTGAAATTTAAAACTGATTTTACCTGTGCATTCAATATATTATCAGAAACATTATTTCATACATGCTTCTAACATTCAATTATCATGAACCATTCAAAAATGGCAATTTATGGAATTTATACTACATGACATATTGGGAGCTGCTCGCATGTGACGTCACAAATTTAAAACTTTAAAAGCTCATAACTCTGTTATTCGTTGGTGGATTTTCGCCAAACTTTCATTTACATGTTTCTCTCATTGTTCTACTTTTATCAAAACCAACTTGATGTCAGGGTGAACCTTGCCTTGAACACTAAATTGCCTCCAACTTGAAATCCATTGGCTCTTTTCACGTGAAATCAAAGTAGTTCAAAGTAGTTCTGTCAAGATTTAAGTGCAAACATGAAATATAGGCTAACCTGGCTAAGGCAATATTTCTAAAATTAGAGGAAACATACTGTTAAGGCCCTTCTGCCGGGAACATACGTGTATGCTACAGCCATTCTGCCGGACAAGTGACGATTTCATATTAATATACATTTTATTCGAGCCAGTGCACAAGAGGATGCAATCAAGATGTACTATAGCTACTACATGCATATTATGCATGTAGCAAACTCAAGTGTGCCGTCCTCTACTTCAAGGTTATGCGTTCGCATTCAGTACCTAATTAAGGGCACTGGTGAAGGCTCTTCACACACAATTATTACTGGCCGTTCTTGAATTCTTGACCCGGCCACTACAACTGAGAACAAATGAACAGCCTTCCACTTTAATCATTTATCAACACACAAGTAGCATAAATATGTCATGAAGTTGGCAAGCGGTGCATACAGATACAGGGCTCCACACTAACCATTTTCGCTACTTGCCCTTTGGGCAAGTGAAATTATCACTTTCAGATTTTTACTTGCCCAAATGAAAAAGTTACTTGCCCCAAAAGAGACAATTTAATCAAAAACATCAACAATTATTTCTCACTAATTTTAACCAGCAAGGCCCTTTTATAGAATTGAACATTTGTTATTTTAATTCTGAAGGTTACAAAAGGTGCGATTTATGAATTTAAAGAGTCATAAAATTGAATACAATGAACAAAATAATGACAAATTTTAGTATTTTAAGTTAACTGAACACAAAATTTAGACATAATTTTTGGTTTCAGACTTTATGTTTTACTAGTTTCATGATCAAAATTTTACTTGCCCAATTGGGCAAGTAAATTTTAACATTTTGAGTCTTTACTTGCCAGACATGATATTTTACTTGCCCCGGGCAAGCGGGCAAGTGCTAGTGTCGAGCCCTGCAGATATATGTCCCGCTATATTCGTATCAAATTATCCTGGACTGATCATCTTGAAGTACGGTATTAAGTGGCAGTTATCATCAAATATTGTTTTCTGATTCCACGAGTAAGTCAATATTAACATAAAACTCTTCCTTATTTCATTTAGTGAATATGCAGCATTTGATATGAAAAGTCAGCAGCCACATAGCATACATGTACAATTCTTCATAGACTTTGATCGACTACATGTACGTACACGTTGATAAACTTGATATGAAGTGCTTTATGTGTAAATACAAGATTTTTTTGTGATAAGATTTCTTCTACAGTCACAGTATACTTTTGCAGTACGATGTTGGCATACATGTACATGCACAGGACATCATGATGTAGACAAAAACTCACAAAATGGTGCTGACCCCTTACACCCCCCCCCCAAAAAAAAAACCTTGAATATAAATAAAATGTAACTTACTAAATAAATGAATAAACAAAGAAATATATAACTGAACAAATTAACCTGTTGGCTACGGGAACCGGATGTGCCACGTGTTAACTCTACGAGATTTTAAGAAGCTCGGAGGCAACGGGATAAAACATGCAAATATGCTTTAACGAATTCTGAACATAACAGAGACTTTGGTTTTGATATACATGTACATGTAATTCATATTTTTTGAATTTGCGGTAAAGAGTATATAACAACTGTGGCATAAGTTCATGTCATTTTGGACTAAAATCATTTGTTTATAAATCTGGAGTCAAATTTAAGAAAATTGATATTGTTGTTTGGAGTTTAATGGTACCTACTCTATCATCAATCAATCTGAAGAGTTAACATTGAAATGTCAAGACTCAAGACAAACTTGAATAACAATTTCATCTAGAGCTTCAATAAATGCATCTTTTATCATAACATTTATTAAACACATAGTGGAGGTACCTTTCATATTCCACTGGTTCATCATAGTATTGCCAATGGCAGGCTCCCTTTTTGCTTTGGATATCGCATTAATTAACAAATCAAACTAGCTTCAATTTCTCTGGCACACACTTAAACTTTAGAAGTCAGAACTAGTCAGTCCTTGATGAAGTTGACTACTAGGATGTTACAAAAGCAATGTTCCCTTGAACAGTAGCATAATAAAAGTACCCAGTTTCAAGTATGATGTGTTGTATATTCTGTAATCCAGCTCAATACAAATAGGGGCACACACACTCACAACAAACCTTCAGAGCGTGGTGAATGTGTAAAGGTTGTATTACTTCCACAGCATGTCTAAAAAGAAGTATGCAAGTGAAAAGTACCTCTTTGGCAATTAGGAAATACTGTTCTGACATGATGATTACATCAACATAAAGGACATAATCTCAACTTTTAAACTCTGTTAGTTCTCTTCAATACTTTTCTTTAATTTGATTTATTCTTGAGATATGTTCACTGTAGTTTACAAGAATGGGGAAATTTATACAACTGTGCCACTTTTACTATGGAAGAAAGCCTGGTGCTATATAAATCGAAATTATTATTATTATTATTATTATTATCATTATTAATTTAACCTTTCATTGTTACGTAACTCAACACCCCTTGAAATTAAAACAGGCAAATCGAACAGGACAAACCGGCATTTGAAAACTAAGACTGCGCCCTTGACGTTGATGTAAGCATCACATCACAAAAGTAAGTGCCAAAGAGTGGGCTTTTCACTTACACATTTTTTTTTTGAAACACACTGTATACCCACAGGATAATGGTACAGTAAGTTTACACCACACACCATTTCTAGTACACAATCTCCTAACCAGCAACTTGATAAAAACAATTTACTCAACAGTAGGCTTATATTGCGTGGTAATTTGTATGGAGAGCCAGCTACAGTGTACTGGTATAATTCCATGTCACTGAATAATTCATAAGCAACCTACAGTACCCGGTACTAGCAACCTAAATATTTCGAGACACTCAAACCAATGCTTTTCTTTGTTTCAAATATACACGTCCGGAATTGTGGCCACATATTTACCAGCAAATTTCTGATTGCATGAATACCACATTTTTTGAATGAATAATAACCGAGTTCAGACCGTAGTGTAGTTTTGTTAATTGAAATGTATATGTTTGTGGCACCCACTACCTGATCAGGGTAAAAAATAAAAATTTCTTTTCGGGAGCTACTTTTCCTGTTCCAGTGCCTTCCAGATACTCTTTTGTATTGAACCCTATGGCAATTTACGGGGGTTCTTTTACACATTTTGGGGGCTCTTTTGCCATTTCGGGGGTAAAATCACCCCGCGCCCCCATGTATTTTTTTTCTCTGTACCTATACAATTTATACTTGAAAATGCCTCAACAAGCAATTTAGTTGAAACATATAGCTAGACTTAGAGTGTATTCAGGCAAGAAAGACTTGTCTTGAATTTGTTGGAGAAACAAGTGTCCATTTACCAGTATTGAAAAAAATCTGGTGCCCTGTTAGAAATTGATTTGATCCCACACAATGAAAGAGGCACAACAATACAACATACATGTATTTGCCTGTCATGAGTACTAATGTAACTGTAAGGCCTCCATTTTTCCGTTTTACAAAATAAAAATTCTGTTTTTCGAATTTTCCATTTTCCGCGTTACTCAAAATCACGTACATAAACACCACATATTACCTAAAACTTGCATGATTACAACTCGGCCTCGGTGAAATGGAGCAGCCGTAGTCATGGTAGTGAGAAAACTGCCGGCAGAGGGGCCTGCAGAGGGGTTTGCTAGGGTCATTATAATTACTCTAATGCTTGGTGATGGTTTTAGTTTGTTAAAGAATGATTTTAGACATTCTAATATTTGTTTATTTTGTAAATTTATTAACAATTTTAAGGTTATTTCTTCAACATTTAATGATTTCCCATTTTCTGCGTTACACCTCTTGGGCGATTCCGTGCTAAAAAAATTGGCCATTTTCGCAACATTTTTCAATCTGCTGTCCAAACAAATGAGGAAAGACAATTTGTTTTGTGGTAACTATAAAGTACTAGTGGGTACCCTTGAGAAAAAATGACAACCAACAAAAATTTGTTGTTTATGGGTGAATTAGAGGTCAAAATGTTGCGTGTCGTACGGGACATCTCTGCGTCCCGTACGACACGCGACATTTTGACCTCTAATTCACCCAGAAACAACAAATCTTTGTTGGTTGTCATTTTTTCACAAGGCTACCCACTAGTACTTTATAATTACCACAAAACAAATTTTCATCGCTCAAGCATTCAGCCAAGAGACCAGAAATTGTTGTCAAAATGTCCCGTACGACACGCACGGAATCGCCCTCTTATTTCCGTGATTTTTCTCCGTTTTCCGTATCACGGAAAAATGGAGGCTTTATACTAATGTTCATTGTGTAATAAGTAATAAACATTTGACAATGAAATTTAAGTAGCAGAAGCTTTGATTAGTGTACTTGATTCTACAGTAGTTTTATCTTAAACTGAGGGCTTCTTCCAATCTTGCTGATTGTAAAAAATAGTTACTGTATTAATGGAGCCTTTGAACATGTTTCCAATAAAATAATAATTCTATGACTTAAAAAGTTGTTTTGAATACTTTTTTCCCTTTACTAAATGACATCATAATCTATTCAATGGTCAACCACTGATCGAAACCTCGATGACATTAAAGGTATTGGCTAACATTTACCACAGTTAAATAAATCTGAGCTACATGATTGAGTCCCCATGTTACCATTGTCTTTGATAAGGTCTAAAAATGACGCCCTGAAAAAATTGTATTTCAAAATGATTATTTAGTGCTTTAAAAAAGTGAAAATCGTAAGTTGATCGGATTCACCTGCCCATTTTCTCCCATAGACTTACTGTGTACACTGTACACCTAGACTATTTAAACTCGCCCCGAGTTTTAATTGTTTATTCATGCATAACTTGCCATTGGCAGTGTAACTTCGGCACTCTTTTTGTATTCTAGGGTGTTTATTTGTCCCATATGAACCCTACTATGTAGTTCCAGATATTCAAAATTTGACAATTTTTAAAAATTGAAGCTCCCACAATGTTAGCCTATCACTTTAAGTGCAATTCGATTACACACTTGTAATGTACACTAAAGATAGCTGTCCTCACGTCAACTTGCGACTACCATATTACCACTGTAGAACTAGCAAAATGAGACCAAAGGTACAAAGTCTATGTACATGTACATGCAGGCCTATACATTCTACACTTAGATAGTACAGGTAGTTGTGTAATTGAGACCAGTGTCCGTATAAGACCAGACACCATGGTACCATCCTACCATACTACATGTACATAGCATTTCTAGCACTCAAGAATAAGACTCAGTCACTCAGAACAAGTACATTGGGTCCATATACACTACCAGTCTGAACTACTAATAATAATATTAGCAGATGGCACTGAAGTTAAGTGCATATTTGGGGAATTTTTATTAGAAAATTTAAAATATATTTCTGCTTATGTTGTCCTATCCTGCCTACACTAAGCTACAGTACTACATAACCTTTCAGATGAAGATCAAAGTTATTTTGAAATAGTTGTGACAGTATCTACATGTATGCTAATAACAACACAACACATACATGTACACATGATACACTCACACATACATGATGTACAGATACATCTACATGTAATGCACACTAACATACACAACAAACACACACTGTCACATTCACATAAATACTGAAAATACATGAATACATAACATTTACACACACAGACATTGATTAACATTCTTGTACAGTATCTGACAACACAATGACAATTCAACAGAGTTGCCAATGTCTGTCATCCATTTGCGTAAGACTCCAATACGGCAATGATAAATTGGTCCAAATGCAGGAGATCAATAGAAACGTATGGAAATTTGAAACAAAATTTTGTGTGAGAAAGGGCCAAAATGTGTGAGTCTCACACTCAATGTGTGAGAATTGGCAGCCCTGCATTTCTACAAACACATACGGTACTGTACAACAATGTGAGAATAATTTCTACATCGATAACCGGACATGAATGTTGGAAATGGAAAAAAAAGTTACACTGCAAAATATGAAAGGTATTACTATTAACAATAACATGTAGAATATGCACTAACAACAAAATGAACACACACTAACAGACATACAGACACACCACACAAACACATAACACACACCATACAACATACACAGAACAGAAACAGTTACACTGAAAAATATGAAAGGTATTATTATTAACATACAAAATATGTACTAACAACAAAACAGGGTAGGAATTAATATTTATATTTTAAGGGCGATTTTTATAAGAGCCTTCGGGCTATTTTTGAATTTTGGGGGGCTATTTTTCTACCACTGGGGCTACTTTTTCGTTGCACATCAGAATTTATAGAATGCAATGAAAGATTGCTGATGCTTTAGCCAGTGCTTCATCCATAAAAGCAACCATTTAATTAATTTTTGTTTCAATGCCATAATAAGTAATGAATTTTTCGTAGCTCAAATCTAAGGGCGATTCTGAAGGAAATGGTCGCCCCAAAGAATTGGGTTTGAGGGACTTTAGGGGGCGATTTGGGCTTTGCCAAGGGCTAAATCGCCCGTCGCCCTGGGTTATTTCCTACGCTGCAACAAAATGAACACACACTAACAGACACAAACACACAACACACACCATACAACATACACAGAACAGAACAGTTACACTGGACAATATGAAAGGTATTACTATTAACATGCAGAATATAACAAAATGAGCACACACTTACAGACACACAAACACTAAACACTCACCATACAACATACACAGAAGTTGTGCTGTCAACAATACATACAAACAACAAACTGGACACACATAAAATATACAGACACAAACATATACACACAACACAAACACACAACACACACCATACAACATACACAGAACAGAAACAGTTTCACTGAAAAATATGAAAGGTATTACTATTAACATGCAGAATATAACGAAATGAACACAAACTTACTGACACACAGACACGCAGACACACAAACACTTAACACTCACCACACAGAACAGAAGTTGTACTGTCAACAATACATACAAACAACAAACTGGACACACATAAAATTTACAAACACAAACATATATACACCACACAAACACACTACACACACCATACAACATCCACAGAATACAAGCTGTGCTGTCAACAATACACGGCATTGTATGTAAAACCCCATGCCACAAAACAGACAAGCAGTCAAGCACCAAAGCTACCTTACCTGTCTATTCCGGCCACAACATGGTGAACAGCTACGTCCCCCTCAGATCTCACTGTGTGAAGTCCGTCAACAACAAGCCCTGCAGTGATTGTCCCACCAGAAAAAAAAAAACTGCACGGTGAAAACAACCAGAGAGAGAGAGAGGGAGAGATGAGAGAGCAGCAACAATGTTATAATCCCAAGTACAAAATCCCGAGCAGGAGTTGTGGAGTATTATACGACGACGCGGCCTTGGCCTTGACACTGTTGCCCAAAAGCGTTGTTGCGATAACAAGGCGGTGCACGTTCCCGCACAGTATACAGCACAGACCTTGGGCAAAAAACTCCCCGCTGAATGAATGTGTATATATCCAAGCGATAGACACTACACCGCCCGGCTGCACTGGCCGACGATCATAATGTTTTATATGTCCACGCATGCACTACTATACTAGGTTCCCGTTTACCATTGCCAGTAGCATAACTGTGTAGTTTGCCCCCCAGAAATGTTCATGTGTGTTCCGTAGTACTTCACTGGTGTTCCTCTAATCATACAGCTAGTTCCCCACGATATACCAGTCTCTGCCGAACGAAAGATGACAATATAGTTTTCCCTCGCATGGAGAAGAGATATAAACACACAGCACCGAGCTTTGCCCCACTAGATTTCTATCACAAACTGATGTCGGTTGGCTTGCGAGAATGCACGTCGAGCTATATTATATATATATCCAGGTCAAACTATTGCGACACAGTGAGAGAGCGAGAGAGATAGACACACATACACATCTGAAAAAGTGCTCCCGTTCTCGAATCTGCACCTCTATTAAAACAGATTGTGATAACACACAGTTATACGCGCACAGACACACTGAAGTTTTGAAGAGCCAGAGCATAGACGTGTATAGTGAGGCGATGTTGCTTGACTGCACTGTGTTGTGTGCCTGTTCCACATGCGTACTAATGAAATGCAATTTACTGTATATGTGTGTATATGCCTGTGCGTCCCTACCATGTGTGGGTTGCTCTACATATCATACAGTGTGTGTATGTACACGTGAATACACACATAGACACACACACACACACACACACACACACACACACTCTGTGTACATGCTTGGCTAGGTTTCCTGGCCCCAGCTACTACATACACAGTGTGTGTATTAGCCACTGGAGCACTTTTGGACTGTGCATGGCTGCTATTGGCCCTTTGCTAGGCAATGTGTGCAGACAGGCATTGATTCATCACCAGGTGTATAGATAAGGCAGGATGTGAAGCTCAACCCATTTCTCACACCGAGACACTGGGGTTGGAAGGGGGGGGGGGTACTTGCCTAGTAAGGTAAACGGGAGTGTGCCGCTCTAATAGGTGACTTTTTCGCAAAAAATCATGGGTACGGTTTTTGGGAAAAAAAATCCTTAAACATGGGTCATGATTTGGAAATTTTACGATTTAGGCCCCTACACTAGATATTTTCACCTATTTCATTGCTAAAATGCTAAAAAATGCTGTTTTTCTTAATAAAAAACCTTAATAATAGGTACCATTTTCCGCCAAAATGACCCTCAAAAAAAGGCCAGGTTTTCAACTTCAGCGG
>JZLH01S0600212.1:51078-63092 GCA_001188425.1 Eucidaris tribuloides
GGGGGAGAGTCAATAGAAACTTGTGCAAACTAGCTGGCTCTAGCCAAGCAATAGCCTTTGTTCAAGACCTCTTACTGCTTTTGTTGCAATGCTCAATTAGTCACACATCACTGAATTTTATTATGGTTGAATATACTGCACATCCCCCCCCCCCGACACACACACACACACACTGCACATACATGCCTTAAAGTAATAAGCTAACATTGTGGAGCTTCAAATGATAAAAATGTCAAACTTTGCTGAGCTACATAGTAGTGTTTGAATGGACAAGTAAACACCCTAGAATACAAAGGTTTGGAAATTTATGATGCCACTGGCAAGATATGAATGAATAAACAATTAGTACTTGGGGCGATTAAAAAATAGCCTAGATCCACACACAGTATGGGAGGAAATGGGCACGTGAATCCTGTCAACTTACGATTTTCATTTTTTAAAGCACTAAATAATCATTTTGAAATACAATTTTTTTCAGGGCTTTATTTTTAGACCTTATCAAAGACACTTGGAAGCATGGAGGATTATGTAGCTCACATTTTTTTTTTAACAGTGGTAAATGTTAGCCAGTGGCTTTAAAACTTACTTGAAATTTATACAGTAGAAGCCTTGAACAACATACAAAATTCAAGATTCTAGTATAATGTCATGTACAGCAAAATACCTTTTAAACTTTTGTGCCAGCAACTCAGTAAGAGTTGAAACACAAGATGTACTTAACTATTACAATTTTCCACACTTATTTCAACATATTAAAGGTAGTGAGCCATGGATGAACCACTTGGAAACATGCCTGCAAGAAGCCAAATGAGTGAAATATATATCAACTATAACACTACGAGGTGGATCCCACTGGGAGGGATTGTCTGTAATTGTTTACTTCAGGAGAAATCAAGCATTAACATAGGAGTCGCTTAATTTAATCCGGGGACATAAAACTAAGCGCCCATAGAGAGCCACCACAGCAGGTTTCCGTGCTACGAGTGATATTGACACAGTTTATTTTAGAATGAGTCAAAGTTTGACTACAAGATTTTCACAGGAGAATCCTTGCATAATTTACTTGATTCTAGAGTAGTTTAAGCCCAAGTTGAGGACTACCCCCAATCATGTCATTTACCTTTAAAGCTCAAGTTTAGTTTTGGGGATTTTTTTTTTTCATTTGAAAGCTTTATGCCGAAAGGTCATATCACACCAATAACAGATTCTGAATGTCTTTCGCTTTTGTGTATTAACCCGTTGGATCCAAGATTCTGAAAATCCCATAGAGTTAACACAAGACACATCCGGTTCCTGTAGCAAATGGGTTAATTAATGAAAAATCTCGGGGGGGGGGGGGGTTTGGGACCCCCTGAGATTTTGTGACTATATTTTACATTATAGCATCCAAAGGGTTAATAAGGTGTTAAGGTTATTTGAGTTATACCTCATCAGAAAGAGCAGAGTCACAGCTTCAAAAGAATCAAACATGACAAACTAAAAACTGCAATTTATGTAGCAGTCATTCTTGAGTAGGGACCAGTAAAATCTGTTTACATAGTTCTCAACTACAGAGAAACACTAGACTACAGAGAATTCAAATTGTTGAGAAATTAATCTGGGTCGGTAACTAATATCTGGTATGCAGGTAGATGACGCAAACGCAACTGACAGTTCGACAATATTTTTTTGGTATTTGACACCAACACTTGAAAATTCTGGGTATACTTCTACAGTAACAAGAGTATCATCATGATTTGATATATGATCATAGAGACTACGGTCTACTCAAAAGTACAGAATAACGTCAGTAAATGGACAAGGATGCTGTGTACAATTGACTTTCTAAGATACATGTAAGAATCGTACAAAGGTACACAATTTTGAAAGTGGTTGACTGCACAAAGTGTTGAAAAGAAAAATAAAGAGTACTGAATACATGCATTTTCATTTACAGTGTACCTGTTGTACATACATGTATTAGAAACCCAACATATACATGTATTTCCAAACCCTAACCTTAATCTTAAAGACCCAGAATTCTTTTTTCCCAAACCTACACGTAGCTCAACTCCTATTCTGGAATACATACACTAAAATGCATAAAGACAAAATAACAAGTTTCCTTAGGTACATTTATTCTAAATGAGCATTTCCATGATACAGGGAATTTTCAAAAAAAAAATATTGTAAAGAGTTAAAAACAACCTACATTTAGTAGGCCTACACTGAAAAAATAGGATAAAATATTTAATTTCTTTCTGTCAGATAATGTCAGGAAAATAAAATAACATTGCTCTATCACCTGATGCAAATTACTCATGTAACACCTAGTATTGCATTCATAATAACTTACGACAGAAGAATGTAAAATAAAATTTTCCAGCCTGCTATACATACACAAAATTTGTACATACAGATTCTTGAGGAAATTATTCTGTAGTGCAAATTCTGAAATGTTTATTCAGTTTCTTTCTTTCTTTTTTTTTTTTTGACTGAATCTAATCTGGGAAAAAGGCTTCAGAAATGTCAGACTCATACTCGGAGTTGCTAATGTCAGTGAATCCACTGGCGTGAAATTCCCACAGGCCAATGATGTACGTGAGAGGTCCAAATGCGTGAGATCAATAGAAAAGTATGGAAAATCAAACAAAATTTTGGCGTGAGAAAGGGCCAAAATGCGGGAGTCTCACGCTCGCTGCGTGAGAGTTCACAACCCTGAAATGTTGAAAAATATGACTTTAACTCTTAACGTGCCAGAGTATTTAAAACTCTATAGCCTTTATGTGTATTACTTGGTGCAGATCTTTGACTTCAGCACATTGAGAGTTAAAGGTATTGGCTAACATTTACCACAGTTAAAAAAATCTGAGCTACATGATTCCCCATGCTACCATTGTCTTTGACAAGGTCTAAAAATGACGCCCTGAAAAAATTGTATTTCAAAATGATTATTTAGTGCTTTAAAAAAGTGAAAACCGTAAGGTGATCGGATTCACCTGCCCATTTTCTCCCATAGACTTACTGTGTGTACACCTATGCTATTTAAACTCGCCCCGAGTTTTGTTTATTCATTCATATCTTGCGAGTGGCAGCAAAAATTTCCAAACTTGTTTATTCTAGGGTGTTTATTTGTCCATATGAACACTACTATGTAGTTCAGATATCAAAACTTGACAATTTTTTAAATTGAAGCTCCACAATGTTAGCCTATCACTTTAAGGATGATTTCACATTTTACGGTGCATGTCAAATTTAAATCCCACCCCCCTTTTTTTTGGCGGAATTGCCCAAATACAAGGTCCTTGCTCAAAGGGTAGGGAGAACCATGCACTGCTACACCAATTCAACATCAGCCTGACCAGCTATCTGAAAAGAGGGTTGAATCGGCGTGTTTCTACAGAAAAATAGTGGAAAACGGTTTATCTTTTCCGGAATCGAAAAACCGCATCGCCATTAAACCAACCTGTTTCTACAGAGCGAATAATCCGATTAGCTCCCATTCCGTGTCGCAAATACTGCGTCAATCGGAAATCGGGAAATTCAACCTATGACCTCGCAATGCATTGTGGTATATGAACTGGTCCAAAATATGCAGTCACAGGCACGTATTTTCACACACACCAGTGACCCCTATTTCTGCCAGACATGATACGCTTTTCGCTGTGTGTTTCTACAGAAAAGTTAAACGGATAAACACGGCAATAACCACCTCTGGAAGGTGGTTATGATAAACCGTATTTGGTCAGATACGGTTTATCAATAAACCGTATCGCGTCTGTTTCTACAGGAAAGTTTTCCGGAATTCTGGATACTTACGCGGGTAATACCGTTTAACGATTTTCTGTAGAAACACGCCGAATGTTACAGGCAGCAGGCAATGTATCCTTCCAACGTAGGAAATACACGAGCTGAGGGCGATTTAGCCCCCTAAAATCACAAAACAGCCCTCAATTTTCTTCATAGGGTTCAACATCACTAGATCACGATTGAAAGCAGCCCCAAAATATAAAATGTTATTTTCCGCTCTGCATCCATCCCACTCGTCAGCCTTTCCACCCACACGGACAGACCCACTTCCCTGTCTGTTATGATGTACACACAGACATACCTAACTATACATACATACTGCTACGGACATCCCCAGCCCATATCGCCAACTCGCCTCCACATGTATACTTATACAGAAGCTTGATAATTCTTCCAACCATACAAAGAGTGCAACCAAGCATGCAGTAGCATAGGTGAGAGAAAGTGTGTGAGGTCTTCGTGCTGGCAGGCTGGGGTCAATACTAATATTTCATGGGATGCGCTGTACACGGCTTAGTGTTACCGGCTTGTAATAACGTCTCGGCTTTTGTACTCGATATATCCAACACGGCAGCAGCCCCCTGGTTTTGACAATAAACAGCAGCGGTCGGGGCAAAGGCGGAGTTGTCGATTTGCACTTTTTCTGACTGTCAAAGCGCACACATGTATGCCCGCACAAACAAACACTCAGCATCAGCAAGTATGCATATACAAACACATTACACCTGGGTTAATCACATGTATGCACAGTTAAATGCTAACTCCGTGTAAATGTCGCTTTTTCGTCACATGCTTTTACAGAATGTTTTTCTCCTATCATAAAAGACAAAAAATATTTTACTATCATGCCAAAAAGATGTTAACATCATAGATTTTGTATGGTGCTGTTGTCTTTCTGCCAGATACCCAATCATTCACTTCTTCTATCCATACCATAATGACTAACAATACTGTAAAATTTCAATAATGGTCACTTCAAACAGAAGCACATCTTTAACAAACGTTTGAACAAAAATCACTAAGAAACTGTACAGAACACAAAATGTTTATGTTTCCATTTACATGAGAGAGTGACAATTGTGAAACGAAAAAAAGAAATCAAATTATCCAATTGAGAGAAAGCAGCAAGCTGACAATGCTTTGTTTAGACTAGAACATGAGAGGGAATTTCCCCAGTTATGATAGGACTTGAATTTAACATTCATGAGTTGAAATACAGGTACCTTCTGATCTAATTCACAATTAATATCCATTTGCACAGTTAACCTCTTAAGTTTTATGCATTGCAGTGCCAAAATGTGTGGTTTATTGTATACTATTACATGTATGTTTTGTTGACCCTAGTATTAGAAATATACACATTTAGGCCTACATGTATATAAAATAATATCACAAAAGAACTAAGCGTAATAAGCATAAAAAGTGATAAGTAATTTCTAAGGTAAACATAGAAAGATCCCTTATACAGGGTGGCCCAGCAAGAATGCTACACATACGATCGCTAATTTCTTCAACATCATGAGCAAAATGCCATAAGTTGTTATTTCATTTGTTAGAGCATTCTTTCTCCGACAAAATGATACCACGATGATTGATTTTGAGTAAGGCGTTTGGATCCTAGGGCCATTTTTCTGAGGCAATGCGATTTCCAAAATTTGTTTCTTTCTCAACTCCAGCGAACCTGGGAACACCAAAATATTCTCACGCCTTTGCGTGCCATAGAATAAGCGTGGAGACAGACAACAGCAAGACATTCCGGAATGTCTCGCTTTGATACAGACAATGGTATAGGTATGAATAACATTGTCATTGCAGCTTGATAGTGCAGCTCATTCTATGGCACGTCGTTACGCGAGAATATTTTGGTGTTCTGATGATCGCTGGAAATTAAATCGCCTCTGAAAATTAGCCCTGAGACCCAAACGCCTTAATCGAAATCAATGATCATGGTATCATTTTGTTGGAAAAAGAATGTTCTAACCAATGAAATAATCAGCAATAACATTTTGTGGATGATGTTGAAGAAATTAACAATTGCATGTGTAGCATTCTTTTGGGGCCACGCTGTATAATGTAACGTGGCTACACCTTAAATTTGGATAAAACAGACTTCAGTTAATACAATTCCTACATACACGTCTCTACACACAAAATGTACAACATCTCTACCTAAATGGGCCCCTCCCCTTTTCCTTTTCAGATTCCTACTGTACATAATGTGCGTACCTGCATATTTTCAATGTCAATGCACTATTTGGGAGTACAACTCTAAGCCAACGAAGCAGCCAGCTAGCTCACACATACCTACGTACACAAAATTAACTCACTTGTCCCTTTCCTCTCGACTTAATAGCTAATGGAAGCTCCACATAAATGTCTGTGGACGGCGATATTTATGCATTTCTCAGTGCACAAGAATGCAAATAAAACGGGAGCCCGGAATGTCACTGCACTGTTGACGAGTGCAGCATTTTTTGCAAAATATCACTGCACGTTAGGCTCATAAAACTAGTTGGGCATGCATGTGTAATTGGGTTTGTGGTGTGCAATATGTACATATAGTTATCCAACACACACAACACACAAACACACACACCACACACACACACACACAACCCACACACACACACACACAGCACACACCACCACACACACACAACACACAACACACACACACACACCCAACACACACAACCACACACACACACACACAACCACACACAACACACACAAACACACACAAACACACAAAACACCCAACACACCACACACACACAACACACACCATCACAAAAACACACACACACACAAACAAACACACATACATCGCACGCTGTCGTTTTTACACACAACCACATAGGAAAACCAAACGCTGTACAGTATTTCAACAGTAAATATTGCCATCCGTAATTGCCACGTGTACCCCAGTAGTTTATGCTTCTGACAATTCAACATGTTAAACAGAAAAAACGTTACCAGTACCCCACCTAAGCATGTGATGTACCACATATTGCATATATGTAAAGAAAATTTTTCTGTATATGCCTAACAGGTATACTTTTTTCGGAAAACCCTTCACAATTCTCCACCCTCGTGGGAACAAGAATTTTCCATGGTGTCAAAAATGATTCCTTTCTCAGGCGGGACAGAGGGGAAGGATGCAGAAATTTAAACTAAATGAAATGAGAAAAACAAATAAACAAAAGACAATAAATTAACATGTATACATCAAATAAATAAATAAATAAAATAAATAAATCACATGTAAATAAATAAATGAGATCAATAATAAATAAACAGTACTAACTTTCCACATCCATGGCAATACCTAACTAGTAGTTTTTTTAATCACACTTTGGGGATCCATAGCCACACAGCAGGAAAATTACCATACATTTGACAACGAAGCTGATATGTACACAAAAATTGTAGTAGTGTTTATACAGACGAGGTTTTATTTATACAGTGCACATCCTTCACAATACTCAATTGTAGGAAACAAGACTTTACTGTGTATGAGTGCATTAATATTTTTGGTGGGAGGGAAAAGGACAAGAAGTAAAATAGTGTTTCAAAAATAATTATTTACAAATCGCCTTTGATATTTAATCAGGGCTCCACACTAACTGTTTTTCCTACTTGCCCTTTGGGCAAGTGAAATAATCACTTTCATATTTTTACTTGCCTGAATGAAAAATTTACTTGCCCGAAAAAAGACAATTTAATCAAAAACTTTAAAAAAATTTCCCCTAATTTTAACCAAAAAAGCTTTTTTACAGCTTTGGACATTTGTTATTTTATTCTGGGGTTGATAAAGGTGTGATTTATGAATTTAAAGAGTTACCATATAAAATGAAGTACCATGAACAAAATAATGGTGAATTTAGTATAGGGCCGTCGTCAAATAGAAATTTCTCTTCCGACATGTCACCTCAAATATTTAGCCGACAGACACAGCTGTCGACACAACAATGGTCTGATTAATTGGGACATTCATTATGCAGTCTTATACCACCCTACCTATTCATGTTTAAATACACCTGTATTGTGGCTACATACTACAGGGGATAATCAGCCTGCCTGGGGGCCCCCTAGTCTGCAGGCACAGACTTTATTTTGGCACTAAAATTCCACAGCGCCTTGAGCCTTGTTGGTCAGAGCTTGGAGCAGCTATAACACAGGGCCTATGGAAGTACTAGTCTGCAGCACAGGTTGTTCAGACCCTGATTTGCTTAGCACGACGGACAAGGGTTTGAGCCTTCAAACTAGGGGGCCCCAGCGATGACTGACATCGCTATTGAAAGCAGCAGTGGAATTTTTAACTTTGGGCTTGACCACATCATCAATTTCTGGGGAACCAAGATTCTTATGGTGTTGGTTACACTCAGAACAATGGTTCTCAGTTTCTATAACCTTCTGCAAGTGTGAGAAAGAAAAAATGCTTGCTTTGAGAAGTGACTGGCTGCGCAGATGACATTGTTAGGTCCTGATTTATTACTTTGATACCCTGTGTGTTGTTGTCGGTAAGATAAAATCTCTGTCGATATATCGTCTTTCAGTCAAAATACTGTTATCTCGACAAGCTTTCCGACAGAAGGCCTGTCGACGACGCCACTTATTTAGTATAAGGTAACTAAAACAAAGTCTTCACATGTTTTGTTTGTTTTTGGTAAGATTTTTGGACAAGCTTTGCTCATATCATGATCAAAATTTTACTTGCCCAATTGGGCAAGTAAATTTTAACATTTTGAGTTTTTTTTCTTGCCCGACATGACATTTTACTTGCCCCGGGCAAGCGGGCAAGTGCTAGTGTCGAGCCCTGATTTAATTAAGCAAAACTACTTTTGTTTATCTTTTTTTCTACAGATACATATATACAAAAATTCAGACATTGGGCAGAGTCTTCAGTTTTCCAGTAAATGAGGCACTGTGCGCCACCCCGGGGTGCCACTGTACCCCAGTGTACCACATTGTGTAGTGCCCTCCTGTGTCCAAAAATGTATTTTATTTGGTTATGATCACTGACATCAGTGGTTATGATGCAGAGGCTGCAGAAGTGCACAACAAAACGACATAAACTTACAAGAAGTGGGGTGAAAATGAAGCTGTAAAGTTGTTATATTCACACTTCGAACATACCTATCACACAGTTTTGTAACCCAGGGCACAGCACTAATAATAATAATAATAATAATAATAATAATAATAATAATAATAAATAATAATTCAACAAAATGGCAGATTTCTATTTGGTACCATTTATGTTGTCAAATGTACATGTACATATTTTCCATTTTATTTTTTTTCGAAGGTATGGATATGTACCTGCAACTACAATGATATATGATACATACATGTAGGGCCTTCAACAATTCGTCGGTGATTTCACATACCGGCGAATGTATGTAGGTTTGTAGGTACAAGATTCGCCGGTACGTAATGTCACCGACGAATTATATAAGCAATTATACATGTACTAATAAGCCTAAACTTGACATAGGGCCTACAAATCAGTGAATGTGTACATTTACACAAAAATTATGACATCTCTAGGCGAGTGAATATTTAGCATTTCCACAGGGCTAATCTCGTGAAATGAAAACTTCCCAGCCTTATTCACATCCTGCAAGCACTCCCCCCCCCCCCCCCCCCCACCTACCCCTCATAACCCCACCCCAATGTCGGTGCAACCAGCATGGAATGTACCACGGATGTAGCTGTGACCTTAAGCAGGTCTTCGTTGCATGATGGGCTCTACCTACTCCACACTGACAACAGCTGTTGTGTGCTGAAACTGGGCTAACACTCGGGCATGACTGTAATGCCCTGGACTTATCTTAGTCTTAGGAGCTGAATGGATATATTTCAATTTCTTATTTAATAAGAAAATTGAAATTACCAATAACCCTTTGTCAAAAGTTTATGCACTATGCAAAACAGATTATTTTCTCATCAATATTTTTTTTTTTTTTAGGCGGGGGGGGCACATGAATTACTTTGTTGCTATCATCTAAACTGTGCTTCTTCATGTTTACCTACTCATTTATTTCATAATTTCTTTCTTTCTTTCTTTATTTAGAACTTTATTATTTAGTGTGTTTTCTTGCATTTATATTGCATGCAGTTTCAGTATTTTTTCTTGGACCCATGAGTGGCTCCTGGACCCCACGTTGCGACATTTTGCTCACTTTGCATATTGGATAGTGGAGCGTGGAGCAGAACCCATTCTCAATAACAAATATGGAACTTCAGCAATATAAATTGAGAATCCCTGGTGTAGAACAGTTAGCTACACTACCTCCTTTCTGCAAGACAGGTCACATGATCATCACCATGAACACTCCCTTTAATGGTTTCAATGTCATCCAGGCAATCTATCTATTAAAACTCCACCACACTGTGACATGTGACAGTCTGACAAGTGGAGATCCACATGTAAACACACACACACATACCGGAACAAGTGGGTTATATGAATCAGACTATCATTGAGTCATAACACAAGACTCATCTTCTTAGTCTCAGTTCCAGACCATGCAACTTTTTCTACCCCCCAGAGTACTAGTGCACTCACTCTCCAACATTTTCTACCTTACTCTAACCATACTCTCCATGAACCTCACCGCAGGCCATGCTAGTCTTAGGTCAAGTGCAGTTAATTGATGATAGTAATCTCTTTATAGGATTAGTTCTTACGTCTGGAAGCCAGACAACATCTTGTTAGTCTCAGTTCCAGACCATGCAACTTTTTCTACCCCCCCAGAGTACTAGTGCACCCACTCTCCGACATTTTCTACCTTACTCTACCCATTCTCTGAACCTCACCGCAGGCCATTCTAGTCTTAGGTCAAGGCAGTTAATTCATGACCTGGTAATCTCTTTATAGGATTAGCTCTTACGTCTGGAAGCCAGACTACATCTTGTTAGTCTCGGTTCCAGACCATGCAACTTTTTCTACACCCCAGAGTACTAGTGCACTCACTCTCCGACATTTTCTACCTTACTCTACCCATGCTCTGAACCTCACTGCAGGCCATGCTAGTCTTAGTTCAAGGTGCAGTTGATTGATGATAGTAATCTCTTTATAGTATTAGTTCTAAATTAACCCTTTGCATGCATGTTGCATCTGTGCACAATCATACAATTAAATTGAACAATCGTAATAATTATTTTTCTCCTTCACCTTTGTACAGGAGACGAGACACTGTAGTGTGAACTGTGATTAAGTAACATCTACAGATATATTTCCATGTTCAAAACCACAATAAGGAAAGCAAAATTCAAAGAAAATATGAAAAGAGCAATTGTGATTATTATCTCCTCAAAATAAATTCAGCGTGTAAAGAGTTGAATGATACCAGAACATCACACACACTCTGAATGTGTCCATACCTGGACCTCTGGGACAATGGCCCATTGATCCTACCAGACACCCTATTGTATGGTCCTACCGCAGTTGGTCCTACATTCCTCTAATTGGTCTTAACACCCTATGAATTCTACATTCACCTAATTTGTTCTATATACACTACTGGTCCAACAATTCACTCCATTGATCTATATCAGTCAGAGATCTATATCAGTCATACCAGTCCTCGACATTAACATTTTTGCCTGCCCAGTCGGGCACTTGAATGGTAGATTCAAATGCTCGACAGCAAAGAAATCTCTATTTGTTGGTTGTCTTCTTGACACTTTCGTTAAATTAAGCTGGAAACAGGCACTGCCCGATTGGGCATTTTTTTTTTCTGAGTGCCCAACTGGGATTTTTAGGTGCCACAGTCACTCTGGCACCTACATGTAGGTTTGCCAAGCCCTGCATACAATTCATTGCTCCACAGTCTTGTACATGTACAGTGGTCTTAATGTACAATTGACCTCATTGAAACTGCAATAAAATCACAAAAACAAACTATTGCCAATTCCCTTGTCTTGAAGTAAAACTGCAAAAACATAACAAGAAATATATGGTGTATACAGTAATCATCTACTCTCAATAAATCAATAAAGAAGATGTTGATTGCTTACTGCTTAGCTAATTGCCATCTCCTTCAAATCTTTAGATTAATCCCCTCTTAAATTCATCCATGGTTACCACTCACAAGAAATCAAAGACATCAGCTGATTGATCCGGCCAGCCACTCAACCAGACTGACAACACAGACAGACAGACAGACAGTCTGACAGATACAAGCCACCATGCATCAAGGATCATGAATTGAATA
>JZLH01S0600215.1:1329-11778 GCA_001188425.1 Eucidaris tribuloides
GATCGGTGCACAGAAAATCACATGATTCATCACGTGTTTCATTGAGGTTCATGACAGGCACTTACATGAAAACTATGCCATCCAAAAAGAATTCGCGTCAGTTGATAAGACAGTTTGTGTGTCAAATCCACGGCTACGACTTGGGAAAATCTAAGTGAGACGTGTGACGTCACATGTAATGGCTTACGGACCTCTTGAGGTGAGTTTTTCCAACTCTTAATTTTTTTCTTAATTTCGCCTTTTTTGACATTGCTACTACATTTTGACTATAGCACATTTGAAATAAGTATCGGATATGCACATAAATGTAGTAATATGTATTTGAAGTCGTAAAGAAAATGGTAATTTTATTAAATGTAAACTGCACTTCGTAAAGTGCAAGGGGCAATATAGCATCGTTTGCACTATATTCCCCTTGCTTGTATGGGTGAGTATAGGAGGGTGATGATAGTTAAATCATGGACCTACTAACGATTTCGTTAGTAGGTCCATGGTTAAATACACTCAAACTTCCCTTCAATAATGACGTCATCGAGAAAGAGAAATATTTACTAGTCTTTGACTTTGTTGCGTATGTAATAAATGCACACATTAAACTTCCTAGGCGCTCCTGTGCACAATTCGTGTTATCATGGTGCACACAGTAGATCTATACGTATACATGTAATTTAACATACCGAAATCACTGAATGTCTAACTTGTAAGTTCGAACTCGGGTTAGTTGCAGGGGCCCATGACCCAGGTCAGACAGTGCTGCCCGTGCTGAGTGTTTGAGTTCAGTGTCTGCACGTAGGGGACATGGGTGGGGGGGGGGGGGATGAGGCTGCAAGGATTATGTTTCATTCAAATCCCTCTGATTTATTCCAGTGATTACTTTATTTATTTACGTATTTATTCATTTATCTATTTATATTTATTCTTTCTTTCTTTCTTTGTTACATCAATATTTTAATTTTTATCCAGTTTTTTAGCATATTTATTTAGCTGGGTAATTCATTTAGTTATCCATGATTTATTTTGTTCACCTAGTTTCATTAATATTTATATATTTCTCACTTTATTTATTAGTTTGATTTATATAGTCAATTCTTTATGAATCTATTTATTTATTTATTTATTTTTTCATATTTATGTATAATTTCTTTATTTCTTTATCTGTTTATTTATCAATCTACTTATTTATTTATTTGTGTATTGTCTTCATTTCTGTATCTTTGTAATGATTTATCTTTGTATCTTTTGCACACCTATTTATTATTTATTTATTTACTTATTTATTTATTTATTCATTCATTCATCTATTTATCCATTTATCTATTTATTTATTCCATCATTATTTATCTGTCCACTGGTTATCTATCTATATACCTATCAATTTCTTAATTCATCCAAATATTTGATTTTTGTGGATGTATTTATTTATTTATTTATCTATTAATTTTTGTATTTATGAATTTATTTGTTGATCTATTTATCTCAGTATTTTTTCATTGAACTGTTTATTTATTTATCTATTTATTTATTTATGTATTTATTTATGTGTCCATTCATCTATTAATTTATTCATCCATCCATCTATCTATCTATCTATCTATCTATCTATCTATCTATCTATCTATCTATCTATCTATCTATATTTGTTTATTGATCTATTCATTTATCTATTTATCTTTTATGTATTTCATTTGACTTATTTTTTCCCAATGGCAGGAAAATAACTAGTCTTATTCTCTTGTCACATGATAAAAAAATAATAATTGATTTATACTATTTTGAGAAAAACAAAAAAGTCGGGTGGGGGATGGCGAACACCCCTGACTCAGTTTGTACGGTGTAAGGGGTCTCTTTGGTCGCATGCACGAAACCTGGTATAGATAAGTAAATAAATAGGTAAATGAATGTATGAATATATAAACGAATGAATAAATAATAAATAGATAGAGATAAAAAGATAGATAAATAAACTGATAGATAAAATAGATAAATAAATTTGTAGATAACATAAATAAATAAATAAATGAATAAAGAGATAACAAATAGCTAGATGAGTAGATAATTTAGGGACAGTGATTTTCCGTTTCAAGAAAAGGCCTTTTCCGTTTCCAAAAATCTGGAATTCCGTTTCTCAACTTGTCTGAAAAATGGAAATTCCGTTTTACTATAGACTTTGTATACATGAAAAAATTGACAATTCCGTTTGCTTAAAACTTGAAAAAAATATTTCTCGCTGTTTGTGTTTTTGTGTCAATTTTTTTCTGATTTTTATTCTGAGTTTTGTGGTTTTTTCCTTTCAAAAAGAAGAAATTTGGAGAAAAAAGAGGTTTTCCATGATTTTCCATTTGAAAACTCATTTGTCGTTTCAAATTGTCATTTCCGGAAATTCCGTCCGTTTTCCGTTTTCGCGGAAAATCACTGTCCCTAATAATTAAACATTATGTTACGTTGTCTAATTGATCATACAACAACACTCGAATTCAGAATAATTAGATCTTTTGAAGCCTTTCTGTCGTTTCTGCCAACGTCGTCTTCTTGAAGTCCAGCACCTTGTCCAGCCTTTTATTCATCTCCGTAATCGATCTTACACAGAGGAAGTACATCGATCTACATAATCAATTCATCGTAACAATTAAGATAAATACATGAATAGATAGATAAATATACATGTACTAATATATAAATATACAGTGAAACCTGTCTATGGGCAATTCTGTGACTAGCTACGTTACACTTTATGACAAACTTTACTCAACATTTGGCTCTTACATGAATATGCTTTCATATTATTTTTCTGTTTTGGTACTGTCTATTCTCTAGACTGGCACCTACTTCACAACATCAAGCAAAATCATAAGACATGTTTCAGTGGGTAATAACAAGAACTTTAATTATGGTTAGTTACGTTACGTAAAGAGAACATGGAAAAAAATGACAAGTCTTTGTCCTCAAAGTTTTCTCAACCTGTTTTCAACTGACACAAACTGTGATATTCATGCTATTTCTGGCATCTTGATAAGTCATTTGATATATAACTTATCGATAAAAATCTTTTCATTTTTAACTACAACATCAAAAACATGGTTAGTTACGTTACGGTTAGTTACGTTACATTTTGTCCATCCACACAAATTTACGTTTATTCATGTCTTTTTCAGATTTAGTATGCATATGTGGGGCTTTATTACTTGCAAAACAATGAGAAGAGGCTATTGGCATGGAAAAAACTGCAGAATAAATGATAATTTTTCATAAAACTGAGATTTAGTCACACTAATCCCACATGTGGTATTTCATGTAGGTTCTGATTCTCCTAGAGGGTGTCTGTTGAAGAATGTAAATTTAGAGTAGAAATGATGTCCCCCTTGTTTCTTTCATGATTCCATACCAATCAAAACCATTAAAATTAATAGACTTCGAGGAGCCAATTTAATATAATTTTTTGTCCAATAATTCACGGAATTGCCCCTTTTAAGTGGCCACCCAAGGGAAACAAAAAATATGGCCTTTATAGACAGGCGGCTGCTACAGACAGGTTCATTGACACATGATTTGTCTCCAAGGGAATCATTTTAGTGGCCTCTAGACTATAGACAGGTTGGCTGCTATAGAGAGGTGGCCGCTAAGACAGGTTTGACTGTATATAAATGAGTAGATATAAAAACATAAAGATAAATGCATGAATAGATAAATAAATTGACAAGTAGAAATATAAATAGGTAAATAAATAATATATATCCATATATATGACTGAATAAATAAAAAAAAATCATAAAAATATGGATATATAAACGTAAAAAGATAAATAGAAAAATGCATATATAAATAGATACATGAATAAATTGATAAATATATAGATATTTTATGAGTTGAATACATGAAAAAATAAATGCTTGAAGAAATAAATAAATAAATAGGTAAATAGATAGACAGATGAATAGACAAATTAGTACATAAAAATAAACTTAAAGATAGATAAACAGATAAATGAACAGATAAATAGATAAATAAATATACAAACAAATATATGAAAAGATAAATAGATAAGTAAGTATATAATAGGTAAAATATATGAAGATGAATATAAAGATGAACAGATAAAGACAAATAGATACACAAATAAATAGAAAAAACAGACAAATAGATAAATAAATGAGTAGATAAACAAATAAATATATGAATAGATAAATAAATATATATAGATAAGTAGGTAAAAGATAGAAAGATAGATATATAAAAAGATAAACAGATGAAGACAAATAAAAGACACAAATAAATAGATTAATAATAAATAGATAATTAAAGATATCAATAAATAAATGGAGGTAAATAGATAAATGTATGATTAATTTAATAACTAGTGAAATAAATAAATTTGTTCTGTACTACCCCATAGCTGCATGTAAGGGTGGCATAGAGTGGATATCAAATGTCATTCGCATTGAACTTTACCTCGATACACATCCTGCATGAATGCTGTGTGCATGTGGGACGTGTATCATTCTAATTTTGGAATGGGTAAGTTTATCAGTTGGTCCAACTTTTGTCAGAAACGAGAACACATTCACTTGTGAAAAAATATGTTATGAAAGTAAAAATTTTACTTCTTATTTTCAATACCAAATTTGTGTCTGCTTCCGTAACGGGATGGTTTCTTTCCAATGTGATAGCCACTCAAGCTGGGACAAGAAATGTGTACCTAATTTTATTAGATTTTTTCATTAAAAGAAAAACTATTTTGAACCAATTGCTCAAGCCTGAAATGAAATTATATAAATTGCTCGAATCATAAATTTTAATGGTTTGAATTGGTATGAATCATGAAGAAACAATGGGGACATCATTTCTACTCTAAATGTTACATCTTCAACAGCACCCTCTAGGAGAATCAGAACCATACATGAAATACCACATATGGGACTTATAAAAAAATTATCATTTATTCTGCAGTTTTTAGCTCACCTGAGCCAAAGGCTAAAGTGAGCTATTGCGATCGCTTTTCATCCGTTCCGTCGTTCGTCGTGCGTCATGCGTCGTGCGTAAACTTTTACACATTTTCAGCTTCTTCTTCAAAATGCATGATTGGATTTGGCCCGAACTTGGCAGGAATGATCCTTAGGGGGTGGGGATTCAAGGGTCCTCAAATGGTACACCTGGCCCCCCTGAGGGCCCAGGGGCAGGGCCCTAAAGGGCCAAAAGTAGGTAGTTTTCAAACATCTTCTTCTCTAGATCTAGAAATAGTTTAGTTAAGCCACTATGTGTATAGATACGTTGAATTAATGTTCGCTCATGACAATGCCCAGGGGTCGGAGCCCCGTTTGGCCCCTGAGGGGGGCAAAAGTTTGGGGTAGGGCCCTATGGAATAATTCACATTACATCAATGGATTATAGACCAAACTTGGTCGGGAATTGATCCTCAGGGGGAGGGTGATAGAGCGTTCCTGAATGGACACCAGGCCCCTGGGGGGCCAGGGGGCATGGCGGGGCACCCATAAGGGCCCAAAGTAGGTAACTTTCTAATCCACAAGCCCATTTGTAACCAACTTGGGTGCGGTAGATGATATCAGGGACCTCAATGGTATTTGAGGGTCAAAGGTCACATATGTAGGTCAAAGGTCAAATGAAGTCAAATGATAGAATGTACCTGCAAGTTTCTTCTTTGGTTGGTATTGGCCCATTTGAGACTAACTTGGATGGTAGATGATACATGTATAGTGACCTCAATGTTAAATTGGGGTCAAGGTCACATACATGTAAGTAGGTCAAAGGTCAAATGTTAAGATACTAGGGTGTTTTTTCTATGGGTACCATAGAGAATTTGCGAGACCTCGGGTGAGCGTCGTGCCCCGTGGGGCTCTTGTTTTCATGCCAATAGCCTCTTCTCATTGTTTTGAAAGTAATAAAACCTCACATATGCATACTAAATCTGAAAAAAGACATGAATAAACGCAAATTTGTGTGGATGGAGAAAATGTAACGTAACTAACCATGTTTTTGATGTTGTTAAAAATGAAAGGACTTATCAATAAGTTGTATCAAATGACTTATCAAGACATCAGAAATAGCATGAATACTACAGTTTGTTTCAGTTGAAAACAGGTTGAGGAAACTTTGAGGACAAAGACTTGTCATTTTTTTCTGTATCCTCTTTATGTAACGTAACTAACCAAAATTAAAGTTCTTGTTATACTTATCACCCACTAAAACATGTCTTATGATTTTGCTTGATGTTGCGAAGTAGGTGCCAGTCTAGAGAACTGACAGTACCAAAACAGAGAAATAATATCAAAGCATATTCATGTAAGAGCCAAATGTTGAGTAAAGGTTGTCATAAAGTGTAACATAACTAATCATGGAATTGCCCAGATAATAAAGAGTTATTCATTCAAGACGCTGAAATTATTCCATGATAGACCTCTGCCCTTTTTCACATTGCATTTAGAAATGCAATTTTTGGTCATGTACGTGTATGAGAATTGCACACAGTCAAACTACCACTCCCATGAGTGGATTGAAGCATGTCCTCTGAAAAAAATTTCCCATTTACCAAGAGTCGATAGCAGATATTCCCTTTACTTCGGTGTAGGAAATACACTGGGGCTACTGGCAATCTAGCACCCAAAATTAACAAAATAGCCCCCTAAAATAACAACATAGCCCTCAATTATCGTCATAGGATTCAATGTATAACATACTGGCATCAGTTAATCGGGCTCGAAAGTAGCCCCCCAAAATAATGTTATTTCCTGCCCTGCTTTACTTGTATGGATGGTCTGTCCATAGGTTTGCTAATGGAGTTGGAGTTTAGACATCACACCCTTGGCAGTGTCAAATTTAATGTAATGAATGTAAGTAGGTGAACTCAAATGCACTGATAATTGGAACTGGATCACCAATCACTTGAATTTTTAGTAAGCATAAAAAAATCCCATTGGTTACAGTGCAGTCTGTGCTGGGAGCAAATCATGCATTGAAATTGTATTGGTATTTTATTTGTCAATTTTTTCATCATATGATTTTATTTTGTTTGCCAAATTTTCTCTTTGCCAGGTAGTCCTGCCGAGTTTGAGTGTGAATTATGTGGTTGAGAAATAGGATACCGGTTTCAATGTAGGATCTACAGCTTGGATATTGTTATTATTAAAAACTATGTCAGGTCTTTTCATATATTTTATTATTACAGAACATCAGAGTAAAACATGGCTGCTTCAATCAGAATGATATGCAGACACTGTGCCACTTTCAAGCATCTACTCTTACATCATCAGCTGCCAAGTGGAAGATGTTCTACAATTCAAGTACAATCTGGAGCAATTGCTTTCTTTTCTGGTGCTACGAAACACATTAACGGTTTTCATCTCCAGCAGCATGATAAGAAACATCTGTCAATGGCTCATTTCCACCCTCAACAAAGTTTGTCAAGGTGTATGCATTCAAATTGGTCTCGAAAGTGGAGCTGCCAAAGTCCGGGTAGTAATCACACTGCGAGTGCAATAATTCCCAACACAGACTCACATGAAGATTTTGAAACCTTCCTCAAACAGCTGTGCGAGCATCTCAATATTAAAAGGACTAACCATGTTGCGGTGGAAAATGCATCTCAACTCACTAAAAAGCTTGTTGACCTGGATTGTGATACCAGGAATATCGTTGCATTCTTGGTCTCCAATCCTGGTCTGTGAAGACGAAATCGGAAAAGTGCAGTCATTGATTTTCTACGAAGAGATCGGCCTTGTAGTCGAGAGCCGTATATTCTGAAAGCGCTTCATTGCGTACCGTCGTCGCTCTGGTCGACCAAACGTGAAAGCTACGGAGCAGAATCACACAGCTGAGGAAGATGGGCTTTGTAGAAGGCCAACTCCAAAAGGTGATAGCCGAGTGGTCTGAAATCTTAACAGTACACAACACCAAGCTGAAGGCAGTGGCAAATGTCCTGACAGAAAAGTGCGGCTTTTCAAAGGCAGACGTTCTTACCATCCTGAGTGATAGTCCACAGATCCTCAGCGAAGACCCTGAAGACATTGGTAAGAAATGATAGCCTTGGAACCCAAGTCTTGTCAGGGAAAGGAGTTTTCTATTCAAATATTAGGGTAACCCCATATTTGTTGTTTTTTTTATTTGTGGAGGTGTTATGGTGCAGTGGATTGTATAGATGTTTCACGTGGGAGAGGCTGGGTTTCCTTCCTGCCATGTGCATTTTCATCTTTCAGCAAGGCAATTCATCCATTTTGCTGTTTTACACCTAGAAGAGAAATACAGACCTGGTCACTGGTGAAATCTGTGATGTCATCATATTCATCAAGGGAAGATGAATGTAGAGAATATTCCCCCCCCCCCCCTTGATGAATATGATGATGTCACGGATTTTCGCCAGTGGACCTGGTGGAAAATGGGGTAATAATAATTGCAGGGCCCACCGGGAGAGTTGTGATTGTTACTAAACAGGCTACCCTGGGTAAATAAGAAGTTATGCTATTCTTATCATTGTTAATAATTTCTGAAAAAAATGAAAACATTTCAGAGCTTGTCATATTCAGGTCATTAAAGGAAGATGGAGCTGGCAAGTAATAAGTTAAGAAATTCATTGAAATCCAAAGCATGCAATTATTCTGTGTAATCTCACCATTATATTATGGTGCAGTATAGCCAGGAATAGGATGCCATGAATCAAAATGGTCACACAGCACACTTAAAATGGCAATATTTTAGTGCATTTCTTTCCCTGTGTAGAATTCTTCTTCAATTTTGGGATAACTGCCATTTCTTGCCAACCAATCAGATTGCATGTGCCTGGCCTTTAGCTGACCTGACATGACTGATGCATGCGGCCCAATGCGTGTTACTCACGCCATATTAACTTATGTACTTGTTTTAATCAATAAGCTCTTCCCCCATAACTGTTTTGACTGTCTTGTTCCAGTGAAATAAGTGAGCCAAGACATAAAATTAACAGCAATTTCAGAGCAATTTACTAATTGATAAGGCCTTTTGCTGAGGGTAAGACCCACAGTACTCGTTATTCTTTATCACCATGTACCATAATTCTCACAATTCTCACAATCTCTCCTCCCCCCCCCCCCCCAAAAAAAAAAATAAGATTACTTATTCCAGTTACTTGCTAGCTTCATTTTCTTTAAATAGGTCATGTAGGATTATAGGTCCATTTATGATCAAACAATAGACAGGGCTCCACACTAACTTTTTTGTGTGTTTGCCCTTTGGGCAAGTGAAATTGTCACTGTCAGATATTTATTTGCCCGACTGAAAAATTTACTTGCCCGATAATAAACAATAAACAAAACATTAAAAATGATTTCTCACTAAATTTCTAAATTTAAACAATAAGGCTTTTTATAGCATTGGATATTTATTACTTTAATTCTGGGATTACAAAATGTGTGATTTATCATAAAATTAACTATGTACAACGAACGAAATAGACCTGAACTCAAAATTTTAAACATATTTTTGTTGTTATTTTTTGACATATTTTGCTCATTTCATTATCAAAATTTTTACTTGCCCAATGGGGCAAGTAAAGTTAAAAATTTTGAGTTTTTACTTGCCCCTGGCAAGCGGGCAAGTGCTAGTGTCAAGTCCTGCAATAGAGGCAAAATTGATTTCTCACCATTTACTAAACCTGTACACACCTGTATGTCTACATGGCTGAAGAAATTGTGATCAAAATTACATAGAAGCTCTGAACCTTTGACACAAAGGTGTGCTGATCAGATTTTGGAGTTAAAAGGTTCAGAATTAAAGATTATACTCATTAAAATTTTCTACATTGTTAGTTATGTGATATGTTAACCATGGCAAGAAAATTCTATCATGGAACACAAAAGTAGAATGCAAGTTATAGAATGTTTTCAATGTGAGATAAAAATCGCTACATGGCGTAAATTGTTGTTCTTCTTGTTTTCATGTTCACACTGCAGAGTTGAAATTCCAGTATGTGTATTTTAGGATGGGCAATACCAATAACTCAGAAATGGTGCGGGGAAAAGTCTTCAAGTATCCACTACAACACATCAGGTGTCGACATGTGATTTTAGAGAGACTGGGTATCTATGAGCCGCCGGACAATAGAGGGTGCTTTGCTAGTCGGAATCCTAAGCTTCATAAGATCATAGACTGCTCTGACAGGAGGTTTGCTGAAAAGTGTGCAGGAATCCAAGTGGAGGAATTGGAAATGTTTGTCAAGTGTCTGGATGAAGAGACCAAATCAGAGAGGCAGGTCATTGAAGAAGGAGAATCTGACACCGATGAATATGAAGATGACGAACAAGATTATTTTGATGAATTTGACCTTGATCGTAGAAGGTGACATCTGTGAAAGTAGGTTTAGACTCACCACCATGTCACTTTGTTTTTGAATTAGGACAGGGCCATTGCCAGAGTGAAATATTTAGGGGGTGGGGTGCAAACACCTGTGGCGCAAAAAAAATTTTGTTG
>JZLH01S0600215.1:24264-36290 GCA_001188425.1 Eucidaris tribuloides
CAGCTCATATGAGCAAGGCGGATTGCAAGTTTTTCAACTGGTTCATTTGGCTCCGTTGGTGCCTAGATATCAGGCTCCAAGGGCGCAAAACTATATGTATAAGTGATGTTTTTTCTATGGGTGCCATATGAGAGTTTGCGAGACCTCAGGTGAGCGTCGTGCCCGGGTCCTTGTTTTTTTTGGGGGGGGAGGGGTTACAAAAACAAGAACTGGGACAAAACCGCGATTGAAGTTGAATACTGTAAGATGAGATGTCTCTATACCAATTATAAACACACACCAAATACATGTATGACTCTAACACATGTAGTGGGAATTACAAACAAGGCATTTTATGAACATCTGATTTAATATTGTGAGGAACAGGTTTTTAATAGAAATTTATAGCAAAACAGTATTCAGAAATGTGTAAAAAAAAAAGTGAATTTAGATAGTCATTTTCTTTTCAATGCAAACTCCCAGGGGGGGGGGGGGGGTACTTGCTACTAAGGTAACGGAGTGTGCCGCTCTAATAGGTGACTTTTTCGCAAAAAAAATCCTTAAACATGGGTATGGTTTTGGGGAAAAATTCTTAAACATGGGTCATAATGAATTCTTTGAATTTATTATGATTATGATTTGCACTAGATATTTTCTCCTATTTAATCACTGAAATGCTAAAAAAAATGCAATTTTATCTTGATAAAAACCCTTAATAATAGGTACCATTTTCCGCCGAAATGACCCTTAAAAAGGGTCCGGTTTTTCGACTTCAGCTGCACACCCTCATCGGAACCAAATCTGAGTACCCCCCCCCCCCGGATGCAAACTATTAATGGCCCTATCAGCTTTAAAATATGAATATATGAGTCTAAATAGATTGTCATTAATAAATAAATACACACTAATAAATTCAGTAGAAGGCCTACTTTTGATTTAATATAGGTAAAATAAACATAAGCATATTGTATTAAAAAAAATATGCAAGGCTAATGAAACTTGATTATGAGTTTCCCGTCACCCTCCCTCGTTATGATTTTTGGGCCGCGTTAGCAGACGAAAATCTGAAAATAATTCATTATTTTGAAAAAATTCTTCTCAAGCACCACCTATTCAGTTGATTTTAGAAGGAACGAGTCTCGGATATGAGATTAAAAATAGACCCAATATTGTTCGTATTTCGTTTCAGGATCGCCTGTTGGTTAGGGTTCCACTGTACATGTTTTGGATTAGAACCGTTAGAAACTGGAAATGTGCAAATGGAATGAACAAAAAAGCATTTAAGTGTTTGTGAAAAAGTTAAAATAATGAAATCCTGCATGTAATGAATAATGAATAATGAAAAAGTTCCCTCATTATGGGCTGAAAAAAATATTACGGGAAACTCATAATCAATTAGCCTAATCTACTTCTGCAGGATTTTCTGCCAAAAATTATTTCAAGTAAAAGACATATTTTTTTTTTCGAAAAAAGATTTTTTTGGAACAATGAAACTTCTTAATAAAAAGTGATAAAACAAACAAACAAACAAACAAACAAACAAACAAAACCCCAAGTAATTTGACTGGGATCAGTGTTCCGTAGAATATTCAACAACTGACACAACTGCTGTAGCTACGTGAAGGTTGAAACTTGCAATTGCAGGTCAGGAGATTCTTGGGATATTCAGAAATTCATATTTTCTGTGAAATCGTAAGTTTCCAAGCGTGCAGTGGCGCGCTAATGATATTGCTTTGGAACTGGATGACTACTTAGTACTTAGACTAGAGTCTCTAAGTTATAGGTACTCAGTCAGTAGGATTAGAGTGACGGCTAACTTTACTCTAGTCTAACGTCAGTCCCACGTATTGGTATTTTTGCATGTAATTTGCAAGTCAGTGTTCAAAATTTTACCACAGCACCACAATTTGCAAGCACATTCACACCCATAGTAGTAAGGAGAATATCAGGTAATGCAATAAATGCTATATTACCCCTTAGATGTCTAGATCGATGGAATCGGTCTCCTTTTTATTCGGGGGGGGGGGGGGGGGTCTTCTCATTTTTAAGAATTAAATCTAATTATTTAAATTAAAGAATAAATTAAAGGCAAGGTTCACCCTGACATCAAGCACACAAGGGGACTTTTGCATAGAAAGGCACGTGAAGTAGTTATTGTCTCGTACATTTAATGTATATCATGTATATTGTCGTCTCGTACGATTTACTTTTTCATTTATGCTTTTTTTTTCTGTTAAAGCCACTGTTTAACAGTGTTTCTAGTAAAAAAATCTGAGCTGCATGATTCCCCATGCTACCAGTGTCTCTGACATGCTCTAAAAATGAAGCCTTGAAAAAAATTGCAGTTTAAAACGATCAGTAAGGTGCTTTAAAAAAAGGAAAAATCATTGAGAGACCATTCCAGCTTTCCCAGCATAGACTGCTGTGTTTCAGAATTTCCTATCACTGGGATAGGAAATTAATGTGCCAATTTGATTTGCACATATTGTACATAGTGACAGATAACATGTCCAAACTTTTGTGTTCTAAGGTGTTTATTTGTCCATCCAAACACTACCAGATGTGTCAGAAAGCAGGGTTTGACAATTTTTTAAATAAGGCTTCCACACTGTTATAATTATGTTCACTTAATGTTCCCTGTATTATTTTGTTGCTTTTTATGAGTTTGGAAAATAAAATGAATTGAATTTTGAATTTGAATTGAATGGGTGTTCATCACGTCGCGATCATGCCACACATTTTGTAGCGATCGCAACGGGTTTGGTTTAAGACATTTCCTATTCTGCCAACACGCAATTTGGCAAAATTCAATCAAAGCAGTTGTGTCAATTTTACGTTTTTTTCTTAAAACTTTGGAATATGCTTGGTTCAATATCTTAACTTTTTATTTCTAGTCAAGTTTTTCACGATTTGGCAACACAAAGCGCATTTGATTATATGGTGGCGTTTTGAGAAACACCAACTGTCCTAGCTTACGCGATGTAAGTCGCCATTTTGGAAAATTTCCGTTCAGAAATGGGATGCACTTCCAAGCCATTTTTATGTTATAGTGCCCTCTTGAGGCATCTAATAACCATGTATGATACATCATTGTATTCGGCAGACTCTACTTGTTCTGTTGGTGATATTTTGGTGAAAAATCGGCAAATTTTAAGTTGAAAATTTAGCTGTTTTTTGACAATTATAGAAAACGATGTTCCCGTTTTCTTATTTCAAAGCCGTTTAACCTGAAAATTTCTCAGGGAACATTCAAATTTCACTCATAAATGGACTCTTTGAACTTTTTTGTGCCTGAAAAATATAACATTCATGTGTAAATCCATGTCGCATACTCCCGCTAGGAGCAAAAGCAAGTCCATGTCAGCGCGCCTTGAGTGTGATTTTGGTGCAGTGGGCGTGTTACAGTGTACGTGAAACATGTTGAACTATAGACATAGAAGCTGGTTGAACTCGGTTTGCGTATATGCCATGCATTTGATTCTGAGAGTATTCTTATAATTGATTATAGCAATGATATTATGAATACATGTAGTCTATTTAATTTTAAGTTTCATATAGGAAAGAAAAAATGTGAGGCTGGAAGAGTATAGATGACATGTAGGCCTTATATTGCCAGTGTACTGTGTATGGGTTATTATTCGTTTAGTGAGAACCATTGTCCAATTGAAATATTTCCAAAATAATTACTTGCCCTTAATTCTCAAAAGGGCACTGATTAAGTAGTCTTGCTTGTCAGTCTATTTGATAATCTTTCTAACGATAACCATAACTTAAAAAAGACCACTACAAATTCAAACATGTGAAAAAGAACATGGAGATTTTGGAGAAGAAAAAGAAGAAGGTGATGAAGAAGAATGAAATAACATTACAGTAACAAAATAACAAGAATGAAATAAAAGTAATTATGTAAGAAAAGAATGAAATTAAAAATAACAGTAATTAGGCCTTTTATTAAAGGTAATTTAAGGTAATTCTTTTTTTATATATGAAATAGAATGACAGCAATTACACACACGAAAAAAAAGAATGAGAAGAAAAAGATAGAGAAGATAATGGCGAAGAAGGAGAAAAAGAACCAACGGGATAAAAAGAGAAAGAATAATAACAACAATAACAATCAAAATTACTGAGAACATTGTTTGTCTTCAGTCTGTTTATTGATGAACAATACAACCAAAGCAGATGCCAGTCACACCACAATAATACAGAAAGAAGATAAAAAGAAGAGGAAAAAGAAAAAAGGAGAAGGAGATGAAGAATTAAAGAAGATGATGAAGGAATTCGAGAAGAAAATTCCACTTTCTTCATTGTCTTCTTCTTTTTCTTCTTCTTGTCTTCATTTCTTCTTCATCTTGTCCTTCTCCTCCTTTTCTCCTTCTTGTCCTCCTCCTCCTCCTCCTCCTCCTCCTCCTCCTCCTCCTCCTCCTTTTTTCTTCTCTTCCCTGAAGAAGAAAAAGAAGAATCTTATGGTTAGGTGTACTTGTATAGTATTTTTAAGAATTGTTCAAGTAACATATTTTATTCCTTCCTTTGTCCTTCTTTTTCTCCTCCTCCTTCCTTTTTTCTTCTTCTTCATCTTTGTCTTCTTTGTCATATCCTCTCTTTCTTTGCCTTCTCCATATTTATTTTTTATGTTTTTTTTTCCCCTTTTCAAACAAAAAGTACAAAATAAGACCTCTTCACTAAATATCCGGCAGAAAAGTTCTGGGTATCGTGTCCCTTTAAGAGGCCATATCTTCACTAATATTTCTCCAATTTTAATTTGCTCTTCACCATTGCATTTGTCTGGAAAAGACCTTTCCAATGATGTATAGTTTATATATGGTTTGAAAAAATAAAAAAATCATGTAATATAGCTACATTTTAGTGGGCTATTTTCAACCCACGCGAACAACTTCCACACCCATATTTTCTTTACGTACGTTATATGATAAATATTCAATGTAAATTTTCAAATGAAGGACTCCCCATTTCATTTTCCGAGTTTTCAAAGCTTGATATCTTTGCTGGACCAGCCCGCAGAATTTCTTGACCCGGTTTGACAGTGCGGATAAATCAAAATGGCGTCGCATCGCGTATGGTGCCCTCTAGTGTTATAGCTCGGACAATGTAGTAGACTTGACAAAAGTCGATGTTGCAAACCTGTACGCTGTAGGGGCCTACTTCATGTTGGGACCTGTCAAGGCTGCCACTCGTAAGGGAAAATCCCTTCTGTAGGCCATTTTAGCCAACTGTAGGGAGTAGGGAATCCCTATGGGGAAAATTCGTAGGGGAAAAGTAAGGATATTTTTTGATGATTTGTAAGAGATGTAGGGGTTAAATTTCCAAAGAATTTCAAAGAATTTCTGTATCACCGGCGAAGTAATCGTGACCAATCTCTTGCATTTACTTTGCTTATTTTGTAGGGGAAAGAAACAGGGGGGGGGAACAGAGATTCATAGGGGAAACTTTGGCTATCGGGCGTAGGGGAAAAGTAATGTCCGTAGGGGAAAATGCGCATGCGGCGTAGAGGAAAATTAAAATTTTGAGTGGACGCCCTGGGACCTGTACAACAATACTCAATAGCAGAACACATCATTATCTCTCCCCTGATCTCTCATCCCAGGTCTCTCCGATTCTTGCTCATTTTGACGATCTGTTCCGTAACCGTACTAGAAACAATCACGGCCAAATTGCGTCAAAATGACCCCAAACTGTAATTCTAAGGTCAGTCTTTACTAGGCGACTTTCGGAGCTGTTAACGACGCAGTACGCTGACAGGAGCTGTGGTCGACAGCAGACGGACCGTAAACTGGCCAGGGAGATGGGGCTGTCGGGTCACGGCACAGGGTTGTCGCCGTCTCGCTGGCGACAATTTTTTGTGGTGCATATTTTGTGTGCGTCTGTGCCCGTGTCTTTCTGTATCAATTTATACATGTATTTTAAGTGTGTGTCTGTGTGTGAGTGTCCGACATACGCACGGACGTGGGGACTTCGAAATACTTCTACACAGAAATTCACACACAAGCTTCAAACACACATACCTCACAGAAAATATGCACGCAGACACTGACACTGGCACACGATGTGAAGTATGCAGACACGAACAGACAGACCGTGAGGAGGAAGAATGGCAAACAAAACATAGGAGAAAAAAATGAAATATCAACAAGAAAATAAAAAGGAAGAAAACATAAAGGAAGGAATGGAGAAAAAGAAAGAATGGAAAGGCAAAAGAAAATCATAATTTCAAGTTAAGTTTATTGACTTTATTCAAAATTTTCATTTGTAAAATATTTATTGTATATTCCATCCGTACTAATAGAAACAAATCAACTATTGCAATAAAACTGAATCCATTCCATCCTTCTATCCATCCATTAATTCATCCATTCACTCATTCATTCCATCCCTCGATCCTTTCCTTCATTCCATTCCTCCTATCCATCCATTAATTCATCCATTCACTCATTTATTCGATCCCTCGATCGATCCTTTCCTTCATTCCATTCCTTCCATCCATCCATTCCTTCTATCCATCCATTAATTCATCCACTTCCCGCCGGATCATTATTTTCATCCCTTCATTCATCCATTCATTCCTTTCTTCCATCCACCCATTCATTACTTCCATCTATCCATCCATTCCTACCTTCTTTCCTTCCTTCCATTAATTAATTCATCCAGTTGACTTTTCATTCATTTATTCATCCATTCATTCGTTCATTCCCACCCACCATTCATTTTATTGAACATTCAATGAAAGTAGCCTACATACATAGTAACCCTGCACATGAAAAAAATCACAAAATTAAATAAATTAAATGTTTCTTTTTTTCATAGAAGCATATGATTGAAATAATATTTCTGATGATATATTGAATGCACAGGTAAAATAATTTTCAAATTTTTGAGAAAACGGGAATTTTATGGAATTTATATCACATGGCATATAGGAAACTGCTCGCATGTGACGTCACAAATTTAAAACTTTGAAACCTCATAACTCTGTTTTTCTTTGGTGGATTTTCACCAAACTTTCATTAATGTGTTTCTCCCATTGTTCTGCTTTTATTAACTCTTTACACGCGTAGTTCGCACTCATGCTCACCCGGCAGCGTGCGGGATTCGCATTTCACGCTCAAACGTAGAAATGATTGTATTCACCCGATTTATACTGATTTTCCCAATGGTTGCGGTATCCGTTTTGTGTTGTTTACATTCCTCAAGTACGGGGTATTATGTAAGATTCTAAAAGAACCATAAAAATCGATAAATACAATCAAGGCCCTGTGATACAAAAGAACGCTGGATTAGACGGAAGTGAACTTTCAAAAGAATACTCAAAGTCAATTACAATAAGACACTCTTTTCACTGATAATCTCTTCATTATCTCTATTCATTGAGCTCTGGTGACTCATCTCTAAGTTGTCACAAATCAGGTTTCTCTATGTAGATTTGGTTTACCCTCTTGAATTATTTAAATGGAGTCGTATATTGTCAAGTAGGACACTTAGAACTACATGTATATTGGTTGCAATTAGGCATTTCTTTATAAAATCCAGATGTAGATTTCCAAATAGCCTTTATGCAATCAGAAGGTCTGCCAAATGTACTTCAACTTTGCTGTACAACATTTATTTCCTAAAAACGATGTTGTGAAAAGTTATAGCCAGTTGAAGTCAGCCATTCAATTTCCTTTGCCGTTACTGAGCGCTCTTAAAAAAAACTCCGCACGCACGGGTTTCACGGTCCCGCACACAAAGAGTTAAAACCAACTTGATGTCAGGGTGAACCTTGCCTAAGTTGCCTTTAATTATTATTATCTAAATGGGGGGTTTCAAACGCTGTGATATTATCGCGAATATCGCATATCCCGCCGCGCAAAGGAATGCGCGTATACGCGCTACCGTAAGACGCGTGTGATATCGAAAATATCATACGTTGTCGAAAAAATATCAGATACATCCGGGTACTTTTGCATTTGTTTAAAAGTTAATTAAGCTTTCCACCCGGGCTTTCCACACACAAAATGTACTAAAAATGTAACAATTTTCTTGAAAATCACCGTATATAGGCCTATTGTTCTTTTGTATAATGTGCTGGCTTTGCTTAATTTACTAAATTATAGAGGAGATGTGATTTCTGTTGAATACGAAGAATTAAATGTTGTCACACGAAGAATAAATCAGAGCGGGCAGTGCATGGTTGCCATTGAAAGACTCGATGATTTGTACAGAATATTATCAAATTTTAATTTTGATAATTTTCTAGTGTTTAGATAATAATGATAATATTGGATGGCTTATTTTCGGTGGACACAGAAAATATTGTACTCCTTATGAAAATATCGGACTTGTCTGTGACTCGTCCGATATTTGTCACAAGTCATACAATATTTTCTTGTGTCCACCTCAAAGCCATCCAATATTATATAAATATCGACATCGACATTGTCGGTCAGCCCCCTCACAAATTACAAGCATCGCATCGCTCTCACGACGTCGCGACGTGACAGCGACAGTGATGCAAAGATAACGGTTTCTTTTCTTGGGGTGCGAAGAGCGACTGTCTCAGGGCTGCCAACTCTCACGAAATGAGTGAGACTCCCGAATTTTGGCCCTTACGCCAATATTTTGTTTGATATTTCATGCATTTTGTATGTGATCTTGCGCAATCGGACCCTTCCGTTATATCATTGGCCTATGGGAGTCTCACGCAATTTCTTTCACTGAGATTGGCAGCTCTGCTGTCTTGGCATTTCATCCCCAAATGATGTTAAGGAGGTTCACAAAAAGAAATTAATTCTCTTTAAAAATTATCTAAGTTCCAGAATAATGAAGTCAAATTAAACAATGGAAAAAATATTCACAAATAATTCAGGAATGCCAGAAATATGAGTGAAAATCTCATGCTCAATTAATATGTCAATTTTTTTGTGTATAAAATGGTTGGTAAAACCATGCACCAATTTAGAAATTGCTCTGATGTCGTATGTGCATGCCTAATTTGAAACTGAGTGTGTGAGACCCACACCTACCGTGTATGTGGTCCTAAGCAGAGCTTTATGGACCACATATGCCCTCTACTGGAAAAAACGAACAAAGTTTGCACTGTGTGACTTGAATGCAAGCCAAGAGCAACTAAATAAAATTGCTCTTGCAAAATTCAAATGCTGGACACACATGTTTAGAAAAATTAAAACAGACCTCTAAAATGTTCAGTCCAGATCATAGACTAGCCATATCAAAGCAATATTTCAGTAGAATTCTGTAAAAGACTGAATTTCAGATTAATTTTCTGTGCCATACATGTACCTGCATAAGAAAGGCCATCCATTACTTTGTACACAAAGGTATGGAGCTATGTATCCCCATGTGTGGTGAGACCCAGTGTAGTGAGGGTCCACGGGTTTGCTTCAAAAAAATTGCAACATTACATAATCAACTTTCCAAAAATGCCTTTGAAATGCAAATGCCATATTTTTTACGATAGGATGGTAAAATTATGAAATTTACAAATCCCTGCCAAACACCATGCAACAGTATGCCTTGAAATTACCAGATATGTCCAACTTTAGTTTGAGCCATATGAAACTGTAGTGTAAGACCCAGTAAGAGTCCATGGCTTTGCTTCCAAAAAATTATATACGCATTCAGCTTTCTAAAAATGCTTTTAAAATGCCATTACGATGGTAAAATCATAAACTTTAAAATTCCTAGCCAATTTACCCATTTACTTTTTTGACATATCTGCAACAGCGCCATCTAGTGATCATGATGGAGCCTAGTTAGACCATAAAAATTAGGATTTTGATATACCTGTAGAGTGTAGCTCATTAAATGCGAAAATTGGTTTCCGTTCGATAACTTTACTAATATTTGACAGATTTTGATAAGATTTGGTATGAATGTACATGATTTCGAAGGGTGTACGTCGAAAGGTCGAAGGTCATAGCTCAATAGATTTGAAGTAGCTTTTGGGCATATGAAGTATCATTTCCAGATCATGCCCTGGGGGGCCAGTGTCATTACAAGGTGTAGTCTACACCATGCGTGTGTACGGACTTTCAAAATGGACCCTAAACGAGTAATTATCTGTCGATCTCAGAATACCCTTAACAAGTATTCAAGTCTGAAATTTGTTACCTTCAGTGTACACTCACTCTCTGACTTTCTTTTTTACCTCCACAGACATTCACTTTGTCTCACTAGTAATTTAATCATAGAAGTTGACTGAAGATAGCAGTTTTCATATCAATAAAGACAGGTCTACCTAAATGTCTGGAAGCCAGACTAGGGCATATGTAACTTTGCCCATAAACTGTTTAAATATTGTGTTCGGGATTTGCAAGTCCATTACTTCTCTTCATGATCAATACCAAACGGTAGTTTAGTAGTTACAAATGGTGTGTTGAAAGTTTGAGATCCGTACGTCATGAATTTCTTGCTCCATGAGAAAAACTAACGACGATATGTTACCAGAATATTGTTCTTTCCACGAGTTTGAATTTTGCTCAAATTGCGAATTGCAGTTATGTGTACATTCGCATGACCAGTGGAGCACACTGATTGGTAAAATGGCTAAACGCTGCATGACCTTCGGCTAACGGCTGATCGGACAATTTTGGAACGGCCCATGCACGTTAATGTCACTGTAAATTTTGAAGTTTAAATGTCCAGATTTTCACCAAAACTACGTATTCTACCCAAAGGTTCTATGACAGGTGTTTCTTAATACTAATCTTCACATTGTGAATAATTTGAGCTGATTTCATTCATTTTGCCATTTTCTGACGTGCAAATCCCATACTCTGTCTTTAATATCAATGCAAATTCTATGCATACTATTCTGACAAAGGTTGATCTTTACAACCTGACAGCTTGCTGCAGGCTTACCAGACATTGCAACAACTAATGTATGCAATGTGCACTTTTGGTATTGAAAATAATTATATTCATAAAACAGGTGAGAAAAATTACTCTGCACTAGGTTTCAGAAGAGAAAACATCCATAAATTTGAATACATTATGAAATATTTGGTGTCTATTATATATTCATATTTGTGTTGAAAATGGGTAGAAATCAATTCTAAAAAGAATTTTGAAAAAAGTATGTTACCATAGAAATCTAATCACTTACAGTATGGGGAAATACCATATGAGGGGCATAATTTATTAGATTATCAGGCCTGTAGTAGTGTAGCTTGATTGGTTTTCCCCAAAATAAGCTTTTGAGAAATGTCCTGATTTTTTTACACACTTTTAAGAATTAAGGGGTAGGGGTATTTGGCAAAAAATGAGGGGAAATTCAGCTCTCTAGCTTCTTCCTATCAGAGTATATAGTGGTTCAAAATATGTATCACTTTGAAAAGGGACTTTTTGTCAAAGAGCAATTTCTTCAGGTTTCCGCATGTAACGTATGCAGTAAACTGAAGCAAATACAGTTTCACTTGAAAGACTTTACACAAATTTACTATGAAATATTGAATTTGAACAAACAAGGACTATATTCTAATTTTGTGGATAGTACAAACATTTGAAAGTAGATGCTGAAAATTGTCACCCGAAAACAGCTATTTTTGGCCAGAAATGGGCAATGATTTGATTTTTTTGTTTTTCAAAAACAGTGAAAGATACAGGGTTCTAGATTGCAAAAACTTAGAATAAAGATACCCTAAAAAAAGACCTATATTCCAAAAGACCTATATTCCTTAATGAAAAGGTAATTTCCCCTTTATATCTTTATACACATTTGTCAGCGAAATAGTGGTCAAATCTTGAACCTTGTCAGACATATAATCAAAATACAATTTGATTTTGGATTATGTACATTTATGTCAAAGGTTAATGGTAATAGCTCATAAATATGTAAGAATAGCTAATGACAAGTTCCGTTCAATTACTTCAGTAATGTCAGACAAATTTTGATCTTCAAGTATGTATTCCAAAGGACAAAGTTCACACTTCATTTGTATGCTATTTGTACATGGCAGGGGATGCTACCGTGCCACGCTTTGCGTTGTCCTTAGTTTTATTTAACTCTGCATTTTTCCTCAAAATCTTTA
>JZLH01S0600241.1:30544-41022 GCA_001188425.1 Eucidaris tribuloides
TACTAAATAATCACTTTGATAGGCTTCATTTTAGACCTCTCCAAAGACACTTAGAGCATGGAGGATTGTGTAGCTCACATTTTTGTTTAAACTGTGGTCATTGTTAAGTTGTGTCTTTAATATTTCATTTTATTTCAAGGTAACGTGGAAATTGATGATTATGAGCCCAGGTTAGCAGCTCGTAAAATGATAGCATTTCTTCTCAAAAATCCCAACATCCTTTGGGGAAATAATGTTGTACAAGTTGCAGTACGGTAGTCTGACTGTTTCCAAACTTGATCACTATCTAGATTGTTAGAAGGACAAGGACATAATATTCATGATAATACATAAGTTATATTTACTTCCAAACTTGGCCTGATGACAGAATCAACTACCGTCATGGAAATATGAGGTGACGATGTTCACAACTAGGAGTTAAACTTAGACCGATTGAGGTTGGGATTCATGTAATAGTATGTTGTTCTCTCAGGATATAGACACTGAAACTTAAAGGTATAATCAACGATGTTCCAAATTTACAAAAAAAACCTCAACTAAATAATCTTCCATGCTAAATGTCTCTGATAAGGTCTAGAAATAAACCCCTGAAAATTTGCACTTCCAAACGATCATTTAGTCGTTCAAATAAGCGAAAAATCTATGAGGACCCAGATTTGTCATGTCCCATAATGCCGTGTGATATTTAAAGCCACAGGCTAACAATGACCACAGTTTAAGAATGTGAGCTACATAATCCTCCATGCTCCAAGTGTCTTTGATGAGGTCTAAAAATGAAGACCTGAAAAAATTGTATTTTAAGACAATTATTTAGTGCTTTAAAAAAGTGAAAATAGTAAGTTGACTAGATTTACCTGCCCATTTCCTCCCATAGACTTACTGTGTGTAGCTCAAGGCTATTTTGTACTCGGCCCGAGTACTAATTGTTTATTCATTCATATCTTGCCAGTGACAGCATAAATTTCCAAACTTTTGTATTCTAGGATGTTTATTTGTCCATTCAAAAACTATACTATGTAGCTCAGGGAGCAAAGTTTGACGTTTTTTTTTAATTTGAAGTTCCACAATGTCATTGTCAGCCTGTGTCTTTAAGAGTGGTCATAATGCATAAATCACATGTAACTATACCGTTTATCCATATCTTGGCAGTGACAACAAAACTTAAATGTCTATTTAAGCACTTCTACGCAGCTTATCTCAGTTATCAAAATTTGACAGCTTTTTTTTTTAAATATTGATCCTCTTCAATGTTATTTTAAAGTATACTTGTGCTAATATTCAATCCTTTGCATGCCTCATTTTTAGGCTACCATTAATATCAGGCCCTAACATGCCTAAGCTGACTGCTGTCTCTGCATTTCTACTTATTTTCTTGGAATAACTGATATGTTTGTCTTTACTTAAATATTGATGTAATACATAATAATCTTCGCATGTATTTCGTAGTATTCTGTTGTCTTTGTAATATTGATTTGAGAAATGCAAAATAAACCATCAATCAATGAATTAATTAATCATTAGATTCCATATACAATATTTTTTTCTTTTTGTAGCAAAACAAAACTGTTCTCTTTTATTTACAGATTCTATGTATCATGAGCTTTTGGCACCACACAATCAGTGCTTTGTTGTTATATGTTTGTTAAGAATCAAATGATTGTGTCCTTACATAGTTTAAGCCATGTACGTTAATAGTCATGTTCTCAACAAAGTGTTGTAAACAATGTAAACAATAATGAATAATCCCCCCCTCCCCCATCATTTTGGCACAATGCAGACAGTGATGGCTTCATTGATTAAACAAGATAGCAAAAATGTTACTGGAAACATAATATGTTCAGTCTTGTATGTGCAATATGATCAAATTTAAGAGTTGTGCTATGTTTTCGTAACGGGTTATAAAATATAAAATAGAATGCAACCTTTCTTGTCAAACATTTCCGTTTTGAAGAAAAGAAATAAAAAAAAACATAACAACCATTTCCCTTTGACGGTCAAGTACGTCTAAATAGGTAGTCTGTAAAAAGGAAGAGTCATTGCCATGCTGCGATGCAGGGGAAATAAAGGCTCTCTGAAGGTATAGAAAATGGTTCTGATTAATAACAACGATTTGTAAAGCAGCGACTCTTTCACTTGTATGGATTTCAGACGCTAGCTGTTATGTAGCCTTCATTCGTTGATTTCCGAACACAGCAGAGTCCACCCGACCATGCGAAACAGGGACCGCTCAGCGAAACCATCAGCAAATTATTATTTGTCAGTTTTGAGCTTGTTAAGCTATGAACATTCAAACATTCAGATTGCACCTTTTCACCTTTTTAAAAAGTTGATCAATAACTGTACGACAATAAGATTAAAGCATCAGTTCATTATTTTCTGAACATGCGTAAAACACATACTTATTGAATACTTAAAGAAACTCACCGCGAATGAAACGTGTTATTATTTTTTATTATCAAAGGATCGAAAATGTTAGAACACATAGGCTAAATGTACCATTATAATACTTATTGCGCAGGTCTTATTGTGTACAGAAAATCATGACGTAAAACAACTCGTGCACGCCGGAATCAATCTTCTTCGACAATTTCCTTTTGTTATGACGCCACCATTGAGGTTTTATGCACAATTCTAGTTAATTCTGAGAAGTATTTCACCCAGTAACCTCCTCTCGTTTTTTTTTATAAGTGACTCAAATCACGGTTAAATTCAGGCCAGTGAGCTGTGGTAATGTTTCTGGCACACTCTGAGATGAATAAAGAAGAAAATAAAAATGATTGGTATTTTTGCACAATTGCTGAGAGTATAGCAAATAAGGTATCCCCTAAAAGGATGTATAGACATAAAAAGTTACGCATTTAACAACGGCAGGCTATGTAAATTAACAGTTCTATCATTTAAAATGCCAAATTGGTTAATACTTTGAAGTAATTTTCCAGAAATTGTTTACTCATTGTTTGATTCAGATTGTTTCAAAGGTCCAGGGAATGGTTAATCCGTACTTCCTCGGTATACCCCGAATGCCGATGTAGGGTATGTATGTACTTGGCTCAATTAACTTTGCGAGTCATCAAAACAATCACAGACAAAACCCAAGGTCTCTGTGTGACTTTACGTAAATCTGGGAAGTTACTAACCACAAGAGTACGTTTCTTTGTAGAAAAAAATATGACATGTCTGCCGTTAGAGAAACAAGTGACAAAATGGAGAGACACGTGAAGGACACACCCCCGAAACGCCAAGGGTGCACTTTGTCCAGAAAGTGCATTAAAAATTGATACCTCTGAAAACCGTATTAAATTGTGATAGGTTACAGGTTATTGGATATGTCACGTAACGATTCTTGTCCCATGTACTTTTCAACCAAAGATAATATTTTTTTTAAATTCATTATAAGGACAAAGTTTGTCTGAGTGAAACATTGTGTCCAGATAAAAAGCAAAACCGCCGACATTTATAACAGGTTGTGTACCTTGACTGTTTGTGCACTGACATCGTAACTGTCATCAACATAAATAATCTGAGATCAAATCACACCTGTATATAATTTTTCTTAAATGCAAAACAGTTTAACAAAAATTTCTGACTCATTACATACACATCAAAATAAATCCTCCCTACAAAGACTATTTTCTTGATTTACACTTCCGAGAAGGGACACGAGTTGTAATGCGAGTTTCATTAACTCCTGGAGTAACAAATAGGGTAGATTTCAAAATGTCTTTTTTTTTGTAATACGGTAAAGATTGCGTGTCTATATTTTAAACAGAATGTGCGTAATTATTAGTATACTTATTTTGAACTTAAAATGTAATACAATTGGGTAAAAGAATCAATGTTTAGAAAGATTTTATTGATCAGAATGCGAATTTCATTTAAAATTAATGAATGCAGAAGTGTATGCTTTGAGCTCAAGATAATCAATTTTCCCATGAAAACTTTCCCTTATACTTTTTTCTCGCAACATATTTTGTAATTGCATGGATACGAAGTAAACCGTGATTATGCAGAAATCATTACAAATTTCTTGAAATATACTTACATTATAAAGATATCTTAATTTATTAGTAATTTTGAATAACCATCTTTATATAATGTAAATATTAATACTTTAATTGGATACTTAACTTTCAATCAGAGACTCTTTCTTACTAAAATGGTCTTTCTACTTATCAAACGCTAATCCTGACCCTAGTAACCGTGTTAGAACGAGATATTGATGTACTTTAATATTCTTAAGTTGACATCAGTTAGCATTCTCTTCGAAAACCCACGAGGAATTTTCTTAAGTTCTTGATGAGTGACACCTTTTAATTTGGCATCATTTAGCCTTCACAAAAGGACAATTTATTTTTTCTTTTCGTAAGGACGACGAAAAAGAAGTGTCATGGTCCTTTGAGTCTTTGCCAGAGTCGACCAGCGATGATTGGGCGTGGCCCCAATTGTTCGACGACAGAGGCTAACCAACATGCAGCAGGTGGTCTACCACGTCTCCTCGAGGCTTCGTCAGCCGCAGTTGACGGGGATGCTGCGGGTGTCTTCGCCCTTGACACTGTCAAGTAACGTCCTATAGCAGCAGGTGGTGTTAGGTGATGGGCGTGACTTCTGGTTTCAGGGAATACGGACATCACGTCTTTCCATGAATTTCTTTACATAGTTTAAGCTGAAGAAGATCCAGTCACGAACGAAAACAAAGACACACACACACACACACACACACACACACACACACACACACACACACACACACACACACACACACACACACACACACACACACACACACACACACACACACACACACACACACACACACACACACACACACACACACACACACACACACACACACACACACACACACACACACACACACACACACACACACACACACACACACACACACACACACACACACACACACACACACATGTATGTGATGGTATATGGAACTTTTGAGATCAACATTAAAAATAGTACAATTTCGTTTTAATGTTTTATCCCATTTGTAATCATTCCCACTAACGCAGAAGAGTAATATGCTAATATTTTATTCTAATCGAATTGTTCAGAAATTACATCATTGGCGACGAATGGTGTAATCCCATACAGGACATGAATACGAGCTTGCATTTTTTTTCTCAGAACAATGCCCTTATACCACGTGACAATTGCGTAAACATTTATCACGAGTTTTATGACAATATGGACAATTGATATAAAAAAGTAACACATCAGAATATAATTGATGTGATGTCCCCATCTAGTGATTGTTGGCTGTCGATATCATCATTGTCTTTAAAAAGTGTTTAGAGAGAGTAATGTCAATTCAATTGCGCAGTCTACATTTTGCTTTGGTACTATTGCAACACATGTATTTGTTAACCCTCTCAATTCTACATGCTGTAAGTTTTTGTAATACTGTCATTTTTGTTGATGATGCCAAATGATGAATGTCCTATTGTTATTGTTATGATTAAAGCTCAGTGACATGATTGGGAGAAAAAAAAACGCCTTTAGAACCAAACTGGCTGAAAGATAAACTAAATGTACACCAGCTGGAGTGGATCTCATGGCTTGAAGGATTTGTCTTGAGTTTGTGTACCTAAGGAGAATCAAGCATGAACAGGACAGCATTCTAATTTTGTCGGGGCACGATAGATTTAATCCCCATAGAAAGCTACATTACAAATTAGTCTGTTACAAGGCATGCTAGTGGACATTATTTTAAAATGAGTCAACTTTTGACTACAAAATTTTCATAGTAGAATCCCTGCATAGTTTACTTGATTCTAGAATAGTTTTTACCCAAGTTGCGGACTACCCCCAATCATGTCATTTACCTTTAATTTTCTATTGTCATTCTATTGTTATTATCCTATTATTTTTTATTGATGTTGATGAGTATCAATTTTACTACTGTTACTGATGCAAAGTTCGATAAATGTAGCAAGAAATTAAAATAAAAAATTGTTGGGGAAAAAATCATTTCCCATGGTGATAGCTTAGACAGCATCAAATTTTGTCGTTATTTCTATGTCACAATCGTGAGAAGGCAAAATGAACAAAACAGCACGTTTTCCTCTTTAAAACATCATAAAACCTCAAAATACAAGGAATTTTAACTGGAAACATGATAACGCATTGATCACATCTTTGTGGGATCGATAAGCGTTGCCTTTAATATGTTTACAAAACTGCTGCGTCATGTACGACGTCACTCGTTGCACAGTGTATGTGAAGGTGCTATGATTTCCCAGGTTAAATCAACACAATGGCTTAACATGAATCATTCTGTATAGGAGCGAGGTGTATCTATGAGAGGGGGAACAACGATAATGACAAGACACGCCCATTTTCGAGCTCATCGCTATAAGACTAGTGTACATGTATGTTAATGGAAAATTGGCTCGGAGGCTTCATGGCCGCTTTGAAAGAGGTTACATAATTTCGTTTATAATAACTGACAATACGTTTCCGTGAAAACATCATTGTCAGTCATCCTGTATTCGCTTTATATCAATATTTTTCCTTGTATGTTAATGTCATGAATATGAATGACATGCACCGAAGGCTAACTGCTAACATAGTATTTCGATGATGACACAAAAGCCACAGAATTGGATTTGAATATTATTTATATTTCGTTCAATTGTGTTTGGAATTACAAAGAATTTATATCTACACAAAAATAATGTTCACATTATTGTAATACTCAGCAAAAATACTTGAAAACGTTTTAGTTGTTGATATGTTATTATTGATGATGATGAAGAAGAAGAAGACAAGAAGATTAGAAAAGAAAGAAGGAAGAAGAAGTAGAGTAAGAGAAGAAGAAGAGAGAAGAAGAAGAAGAAAAGAAGAAGGAAATATAGGAAGAAAGTAAGAAGCTGGAGGAGGATGTGATGGTGAGGAGGAGTGGAGATGATAATAGTAGTTGGAGGCATTTAGAGGAGGAAAAGGAGCGATGGAGAGTAGAAGGAGTGTTTAGGATGGAAGTTGAGTGAGAAGAATGTTAAGAAAGAAAGTGAGGTTTAGAGGAGAAAGATAGATAGAAGAGAGGAGGAGGAGGAGGGAGAAGAAGAAGGATAGTAAGCGAAGGGAGGTAGAGGAGATAGTGAAAAGAAAGAGAAAGAAGTAAGAAGATACGTAAGAAGAAGAAGAAAGAAGACAGATAATAGAAAATGAAGGACTCGAAACACGAATTGAATGGAGAATTTACTATCTAACATAATCTTGTTTGCGTGTTTATTTTACTGTATAAACTCCAAGCGCTGTTTGTACCAAAACTCTAAGTTTAAAATAAAAAAACTTTGTTTTACTTAAAACACAATAATGATGAGAAGAAGGCTGACGAGTGGAAGTAGTTTGGCTAAAAGAACAAAAAAAAAAACATAAATGTTGAATATAAATCACACAGTTTGCACAGGTGTGTTGTGGTTCTGTAATGATGTGTTTGCTATATAACAAACTACAACTTGTTTTGCGAACTTGTATTGGTTCATTTTTCACTAGCAGAAGAAGAAAAATAGATTTTATGGTGTGCGCACATATCATGTACAATACGTTAAAAGAGGTTACAGGTTACAAGTACGTTACTGATGTATTGCAAATTTAATGCTGACATTTACTATTTCACGTAAGTGCTTACGTTGTTATTATTTTGTTATGCTGTTGCGAACAAAGGTGGAGTGGTCAAAATCAAGAAGGGGTTAACGTTTGAGCTATTTTGCTTCTTACTGTGAGTATTCTTGTGTCATAAACATGAATTCGTCAGCCTGAATACTGAACCGACGATCGGAGGGTAAGGTCTGAAGATGATCATAGCGCCTTGTTCGAAATATGCTTCGCATAGGAAAAAAAAGCACATGTGCCTCTTATTGCGAGTTCGCATTCAAAATGAACAAAATTGTGTTGCAATAGATTTACATAGATACCTTGAGGTATTATAAATCGTTTTTCTGTGTCTCTTAAATAGTTTGAGAGGATTATTCCTCTTATAAGTTGATTGTCTTCGATTCAGGGTCAAATGATTTTTCATTTGTCCGTAAGATACCTTTTGCGTGATTATGTATTGAGACAAACTTCGTGTTCATTAGATATGGTCTTGGATTGTTTCACGTGGTTATTCTATGGTCATTTTGATTCAAAATATCATAGTTAAATGACAATATTTTTATTTAAATTCATCTCCAACTGTAAGGGAACATTTCCTTGACTAGACGCAAATATCCATTTATTTCAATTCTCACTGTTTCTAGTCGTAAAACGACATATCATTGTGGGTTCAGCTAAAACAATCTTGGATATTACCAGATGTAGGTGTTTGGCTTAGTTTTGTGGGAAATATCATTATGATGTGCGCGGTTCAATTCCGTTGTGTGTTGTGGTAGTGGTTGTACATCTATCTGCCTTCGAGAAGTTTTTTTGTATTTTTCTCTCTCTTTTTTCTTGGTGTTCAGTTGCTAATGTAAATATTTACTAAGTGACTTTGTTTGTTTATCCATTGTATGTTGTAAATAAAAATCAATTCCATTCATAGTGTGATTATAATTTGTCAACTATCAACGGGTGCAATTTTTCATTGCGAATATTTTTGCGTTTTAATTGGATTGGTTTGTACTCTCTTCCGTGTTCATATGACGTCCATGAGTTTGATCTACTTTGACCTTGTGCTCCTCTCATTGTCTGCTGAGGGCTTCGCCTCGTAGCCAATAAGTTCCGTAGGTGATTGCTCTCACTACTGAAATAGGGATCATAATAGTTGCCATGTGATTCATTGGTATCAAGGATAACAATACTCTATTGAAGGCGATTTTGAGTATTATCTGTTTTTTTTAGCTTTTAATGCTCGCTAATGTTTTATTTAGCAAGACTCATATCGAATAGCTAGATTGTGTCTAAGTCACTATATTTGGGAAGTTCTGAAATCACTTTATATTATTATGGGATTAACGAGGATGTGCTTGCAGATTTCTCTGTTCGCCAGTATTCCCGATTCATTCTGCAAAATAAGACGAGATACGTTTTTCGGTGCATGTCTTTGACTGACTCTGTGACTTTTAACAAGCGTTATTCATGAATTTCCTCATGGAAATTTGGTGGGTTTTACCCGTTTGAGAATGTCTAGTCGTGTTGTTCAAACCCGCTTGTATCTTGTTATAGCTCTTAACTTTACAATATTAAGTGTTTTGTAAGAAGGTCTTTGATTTCTTCTTTATGATTTACTATGTTCACTATTTTTGCGCTGCATGTGCGCTGTGGTGGCTCTTTTCTGTGTGTTAAATGTCTGGCAATGGAATTCTTGTGTGAACTGGTGATTAGTTTTTTGCTAAAGGAGTATGTATGTTTGTTGTTCAAGCGCTGAGGTTTTGCGTGGCACTACTGTGGATTTATAAGCTGGAAATTGTGTTGAGGTTACGCTATTATGCGAACTAAGCAGATATATGTAGACAAATACTATTTTTAGAGAGTTTCGTTAGTAATGCCGAGGAATTATACCTTACAGAGAACGTGATAGTGAAACAAGACCTATTTTGCTTAGCGCAAAACTTTGTATTTGTCGATCTGTCGGATAATTTATGCTTAAATTATTGACTATAAGTTGGTTCGCTTGTTTTTGGGTTTTATTTTTTTTGGTTTTTTTTTTAGTCTTGCGTCTTTATGGAGACTTGGTCTTTAATCCTGCTGACTTACATTTTCCTTCGACTTTTCTAAAAGTTAAAGACACTATAATAGACTTCAACTTTAAGTGATATCTTTATTTCTCTTTCTTGGAAACGTGGAATTGCATAATTTGGTCCAACTATGTTGTTATTTATAAACTTCAGGCAGAAAGGGGCAATGTATATTTGTTTCTACGGTTTTGTCACTACAGTTATATAATAAATACATATTGAAAGTGCGTGGTCAATATCGTTTTTATACGCTCGCATGATTTTACAGTGTGCGTTGAGCTGTTTCCGAGATTAATTAAGAAATAAATTTCATATCATGTGATATATGGTTCTAATTATATGCCTACGTGCTACTGGTGTAATTTACGTGCCTACTTGGTTGAGAGCCACTCCCAGTAGCGTTCCAGGGAAGCTTTTTTCGTTGTTACTCTTGGAAAGTAATCTCTTTGTTCATGTATCAAAATCGGTACTAAGTTGAATTATTGTATTTACTAGTTCGTGCAGCCACTATCCTCTACTTAAGGGTTCAGCAACATTTGCTGTACTTTCGTTTTTTGAAACTTGATAAATGCTCAAATAATTTAGATTGTGTGCAAAGCCAATCTGCTATGTCGGTTTCAGTCTTGTGTTCGTCAGCCGAATCTATAACACGTCTCGCGCGACCAGTACTTCGGATATGCACCGCATAGTGACCGTTGTGTTCTTGCAATGTGTTTACTTGCGCTCTGTGTGAGAGTGTTATATATGATGCTATCTCTTGGTCGTTATTGTTTTTTATATAACACTCTACATCTTAAGTTA
>JZLH01S0600241.1:49693-72742 GCA_001188425.1 Eucidaris tribuloides
CACACCGGTCTTGCCTGTATTTGGCATTCGAAGCCCACTACTGTTGTAACTTGTGCAAAATATGCGAAGCGTAAACTACATGGAGTACAATGAGATAATTTCGATGGAATTCTTTCTGCATCTCTTCGTATATAGATAAAGTATGTTCACCTTTAAAATCCTTCTGCAAACTAAATGAGATACAATCGGAAGGTTATCCAAACATGTTGTATAGTTCGTGGATCATGGTAGATCGTGTCTCGAATTGATCTCTTTCCCATCTAACCTACTTTGGGGTTTTATATCAAAGGAATAAAAATAACAACCAACTTCGAAAGTTTGAATGGCGGCAATTTTTATTTTTGCCTCATCTTCTGTCAATATCCATTCAAAAGTGTATTGATCTTAAATCACTGAATTCCCATGATTTTTTTTTCACAAGTACACATGTCAACACCATTTCTGACCTTTGAAGTCAATGTCGTGTATGCTCTATTGACCATAAAAAGTGATTGCCATTGTGTGAAATTTCGTTTGAGGCGTTAGAAATGCAGATACCACTATCTTGTAGTATAACCTGGATGAATATGATAACGATTTTGACAATAGGTGAAACCAAATTTCTTCGTGTTCCTCATCCTGCAATCATGCACGTATGTTTCCACGAAGGCATTAATAAAAAGTAATACAACGCATTTATTTACATGTATGGTGGATCTTGAGGCCTAAACATTTTCGCTCCGCTGACTCCTAAGAAATCACCGCATACCGGAACTGAACATTGAATCACATTACCTGCTTTACCCACATTTTGTCAAGATAATTAAGTGTATTTGGGTTTTCAACATGTTGTTGGCTGGTGGATTGAGTGCCACATTATTGACATGATAAAGGCCTAATTCACTCTATATTTATTCTGTGATTGATAGCAAACATTCCTAGGCACACCACGTCATAAATTGTTGTTGATCCATGACAATTTTAGTTTGACAGGCAGTTCCAGTCCATGACCTGTACACGAGCTTTCAGCAGTGCGTTCGTTCCTTTTATTTACTTTTTTGACCCAGGTATTGTCAAATTTGGGGGATTTTCATGGGATACAATTTGACAGCACTTTTTTTTTACAAACTAATAAGAGGTCAAAATCCTCCGTGTCTGATTGTTAAGTGGGTATTATATGTTTATCATTTGATTCAATATAGTCCCTGCAATATATTCTCTTTACATAAGCTCCTTCCGGTATTTTTCTTCTGGTTTTATAATATAGCTACAAAGTACTTACATCTATCTTTCTATCTATCTATCTATCTATCTATCTATCTATCTATCTATCTATCTATCTTTCTTTCTTTCTTTCTTTCTATTTATTTATCTATCTATCTATCTATCTATCTATCTATCTATCTATCCATCCATCTGACTATTCATTATGTTTCCAACATGTTAAGGGCATACAGTTACGATGTGTGTGGTATGCATACAAGCAATCAGGACAAATCAATGGAATCATTTTATTCAAACAGAGCATCATGCATATTAAGTACGTATTACTATAAGCTTCATCGATATTATGCGATATCACTGAAAGATGTTAAACATTCCCATGCAAGGGAGCATAATGGTATACTACTCTCTCGTCAAATCAGTCGCAATCAAACAATGTGATATTGTCATGCACGTATACTCTGGGTCAGACTCATTTCAAAATCTTGTGTAAAACCCGTAACTTGATGAGAGGAATATTTTCTTCGGTTCAGATACACTACACAGTCAATACGCAGTCGTGTGTATAAATAACTCCAAAAGGGACAAAAGCAAGGATCGAATAATACAATTTTATTGGGGGGTACATTGGTTGACTTGTTTTACGATGTGTCATATTGGGTATAATGAGCGGTAGACAGGGGTCCCATGACGGTAAACATATCGCGATAAAGAAGACAAATATGTCAGTGTAAGCACAAAGTTAGGGCAACCGTGCATGTCTGATAGGCTGTGGAGGGGAGGATCTTGCTTAATTAGCGATCCATTGTTAATGTAGGGGCGGTGGGTTGTCGCACGGGTTAGATACCATGCATACAAGGCAATGCTGCACTTGTGCACGTAATCAAAGTCAAGATATTGGTGTTTCATATTGCATATTGCAATATATACCTAGTCAACCCTTCAATGACTGAATGAATAAATAAATGAATGCATCAGCCAATTCATCCACCTATCTGTCCATCCATTCGTCAATCAATGTATTGATAGAATTATCAAATAATCAATTAAGCATAAAACCAATCAATCAAGTAATCAAACAATCAAATTATTATTATTATTAGTAGTAGTCGTCGTCGTCGTCGTCGTAGTAGTAGTAGTAGTAGTAGTCGTAGTAGTAGTAGTAGTAGTCGTCGTCGTAGTAGTAGTAGTAGTAGTAGTCGTCGTAGTAGTAGTAGTAGTCGTCGTAGTAGTAGTCGTAGTAGTAGTAGTAGTCGTCGTCGTAGTAGTAGTAGTAGTAGTATAGTAATAGGAATAGTAGTAGTATTTATTTATTTCGGCAAGTCAAAAGTACAGAATACAAATTATCATACGACACTTAGATGTACATAACACAATACAGAAATGTGCATCCATTGGACTGCCGGGGTCAAAAAAAGTTAATTGAATAACTGTAGTCAAATAAAGACTACTTGACCCAATCAAATAATGAATGAATCAATCAATCGATCTTATCAATCAGTTTAAATAACGGTCTCGAAATGATAACAGCATTAATTTAGTTATTGGTTTACTTTGGGGAAATTCCAGATAAATTTATTGACTACATATCAATTTATCCATTTATCTCTGGTGCGGTAAACATTCAAAGTTGAATGACCAGTCCTACCACCTTAGGAATCCTGAAATATCTTGATAGACACTGGATACTTTCGTCGCCAGATGAGGGCTTACAACTTCGTTAATGACAAGATTATCTTTTCCGAGTTACATAACAAGATCGTATTTAACCGCGGTGCACGAGCCTTTTTATTGTCGATGAGTAACTGGAAACCTAGGCCATATACACCACGCCTTCTATATGTATATGCCTACAGTGTGAATATGAATTATGCGTTATGGCGCTCAACGTTGAAGGCAAACAAAATGCATGTACATGACATGGTATATTACACACAAACTGTCGAATTACGATCCTCTTTTCAGGTGATGGTCATGGGAAATGAACATGAATTCTGTTGGAGTGGAAGAAACAATCAGTATTTTTTCTGCGAAAAAGTCTCAATAACTGGAAACTAATTTGATACAATTCGACAATTAATCATCCCAAATACATTTTGACAGAGAGGTCAACCTTATCATGAGACCTGCGTGCTGTTTTGATATCATTTTGATCATTCGCTTTACTGTAACGACAATAACTGTTTTAGCACTTGACTGAGTTGAGACATGCACTTGTGAAATATCTTAAAAGAAAAAAACTCCTCTCAATCATGTTGACATAGATTATTTAAAGATTGAATAAGCTTTCTCTTGGCCTATTTTCGGCATTGATATAAATATCAGTTGTTCTAAAATAGAACAAATACATCCATGTGGTAATCTAGTTGACCACGATGGGACTTTCTTTCAGCAGATTACGTAAGATGGTAAGGCTGCGTTTAGTAACGTAGTGATATTATTCTTGCTATTTTATTATTATCATTTTCATAAAAGAACAACTTTCCCTTTTGTTTCCAGGGCAGGTTACGGAAATATCATTGTCTCATACACAGGAAACAGGATGAAATTGATATGAAATGAACGTTATGGTAGAAGGTGTAAAACAAAACACACCGGGGTTGCTAATATGAGGTTCAGATCAATGAGTAAAGACTATGAAAAAAATAACTTTCGATAAACAGACGCAAATATTTCATGGGGGGTATTTTTTTTTACCTTGGATGTTGTCGATTATAAATATATCCTATGTTTGACTTAATTCAACTTTAATTTCCATTACATCTTGGGAGCCTTTCATGAAGAGATTTGTCAGTGATTTTCACTGACAACTGTTTTAGGCTACTGAAATCCTTCACACTAAGAAATTAGGGAGTAATTGGGGTGTAGAAATTGATACAATAGCTACACCCTAGAAATTCTACACCTTTAGGGGTGTAGAATTACAATATGCACCCCAAAGGTGTAAAAGTACACCCTATAGGGTGTAAAATGTAAGAATTACACCCTATAAGGTGGAAAATTACTCCTTTTAGGGTTTAAATTACACCCTATAGGAGTTAATTTACACCCTATACGGTGTTGCTATTGTATCACGTTTTACACCCCAATTACTCCTTTATTTCTTAGTGTGTTGCATCTGATTGGCTGAGAGCAAATTTGTCGGTGAAAATCACCGACAAAACTCTTCATAAAACTCTCCCCTGATATATATCAGGAATGAATCAAAACACTGTTACTACGATATTTTTAACACTTTCGTCATCAATACCGACTAAATTTATATCATGCGGTTAAAGATCTTCATTTGATTGATGCATTATCCAGTGACAGGGCCCAAACTAATCTCGAAGTCATTGCATGCTACCTCCATCTACATAGTACGTCACCACCACTCTATAGCTATTTTTGAAATGTCGCCGTATATTAGATAGTGAAGATTTATAGAGACACCACATTAACCACAATTTCTCAAGCTTAGAACATTTTTAGCCATCATTTTCTTGTATAGATATAGGCCCTAATGATTTTTCTTATAACTCGTTTCGGTATGTCACCAAGATGTCATAATACGATGGTCTTTAGCATTAATACGTCTGACCGTGGTCTGACTGTTGAACATTGTGGTCTCATTGTATAAGAACATTATAAAGGTCACTTTGTCAAATATTTGATCAAGCTCTTCGGCTGAGAGTTGATTATCCTGAATAATGCTCGCCTCTTTGTACTCGATCAATAAGTGGGATCACTTCTGAAGTTAAGAAGTGTTTTTGTCAATGGAGACATCCGACGTTAATAGCTATTTCAGTATCAAGAGTGGCTGAGTGTCTTCCGTCTCGCCCGTGCATATCATTCGCCCCTTCCAAGAAAGTTATTTGGTATCCAATTAACATAACAAAACATGACATGCACTACGGAATGGAGCAAACATGGAGTAAACACCATAATGTATAAACCATGTTGTAACGCAAAATAACATTAGGCCTACATAAAGAGGCATGTTTAGTAAGCGTAATATATACAGCATTATAGTAACAGACAACACAACTTTGTAAAATAATGGCAACACAAAATCATATTACATGTAACATAATATCATATACAAGCGTAATAATAATATTGATATATCTTTACTTATATCAAATATCATACATCATATACATGTATCACATATTATATTATGTCATATCATATCATTTAGCATTTTTATATAATTTTATCGTATAATATTATATCATATCATATCATCATAATTATCATATTATGTCATAACACAAGAGAAAGACACAATATAGAACAACATAATTATGGCTAAATCATTATACGCAACACGACAGGATACACCGCGACACCGCACAACTCAAGAAAACACACGACAACACATCACAACAAAACACATTACATACCATGTCAACACAATACAATACAACACAATGCAATACAAAACAATACAATACAATGCAACACAACACAACACAATACAACGCAACACAACATAACACAACTCAATGCAGGACGCAATACAACACGACACAGACAGATCATTACCAAAGAATTAATAACGCATGCATACTGTGTATATCATTTCAGTTACAACAAGGTTTTTGACAGTGATTTCCCGATTTGAATTACAGATTATGGTAGTTAGTTCCAAATAAGTTATTTTTAAGTAAAAAATCAATACAGTCAGTCAGTCACCCATGTAGACCAGCAAAAGTCGATTTTGACCCCATAATATTCCTTGACATGTTTTGCGGTTGATTTTGAGTTCAATGAAGTGAGCTCATGACCGTGACTTCTCATATTTTACGAAGTCAACTTACAACACCGGATCCGAAATGAAATATGAAGTATTATCTTTATGGAACACCATCATTTAATTTCCTTGAATACTCGCATTGACAGATCGTGCAAGATGCCGATCATAACGATAAGACCACCGTGTTTGACCGGGTAATCTGGCTGGCATTGTGATGAGAGATGGCCTCCCGAGAGGAGATATATGTCAAACCACTGAGAGAGAAAGTTGATGGGTTACAAACCTCTCATGTTACCTGGATACCAACCCGCCGTTTACACACTGCATTAACCGTCTTACTACCACAGCAACAAAACACCAAAGACTTTACATATGTATATGTTTATTCTAAATGTGGTACTGAAAATGTTTACATACTCCTTTCTGTAGCGACGTTAGATGAAAAAATGTATCGTTTACTATTGCATCATAAATGTCGTCAGAATAGGTTCCATTCTTTCATCAGATCGTATCGCGTTCCATAAATGTTATATTGTAACGAAATGATTCAAACGGAAACTGTGGACCAAAGTTTATATTGATGACATAAGTCAATGACGTCTTCAAACGCAAGTATGTGGTTATAAACTCTTGACGAGTCGCCGTGTACATCTTAGATTCCGGACATGACGACCACAAGTACCGTGATGATGAGGCCTGCACCTCCACAGCATCTGTCATTAGCCACGCCCCGCCACGCCCATCTCCTCCTCCTCCAGGTGAACGTTGTGACTTTTCACGTAAACTCGTCATCCACCACGGATTGGTCTCGAGCCAACCAGGATCACGTTATCCATGTTATCTGTGCTACTTACATTTTGACATCATGGGCGTCGATCCTGAGGGGGGGGGGGCGCTTTACTTGGGCAATCGCTCCTAGTGAAAATATGCAGGGAAATAAACCTATCGTTTTGCCCCCTCCCAATTACTTTGACAACTTTAAAAAAAAATCATAAAACGTAATACAAGAATATGTTTCAAAAGCAAAACCATTAAACTTAACGTACAAATACAACACATACGCAATTCTCAATTTTGCGCGCACAATTTTCTATTACAATTTTGACATATTTTCTTACTTTTTCCCCCATCCGAAAAATGGATCGACGCCGATGCATTTTGTATTAGTGACGTTCCAACCTAAGTCTTGATATCCGTCTGTATTGATAAGGGATTTAACCCGTTGCCTGAGACTGATCCTATAGAGTTAACACAGGGCAATTAGCCAACGGGTTAAGCTTCACTTTCTATGCCTAGGCTGATTGATGTCTCTAAAATTATCTAGTCTTTCGGTCCCAATCCCGGCAATTAACGTCATATACGATAATCTCTATAGATTTACAGATGTAATGACCCATTTCTCATGTCAAAGTAGTCGATACGCTTATAACAGCTAGAATTTCGAACAAAAAAGTCTCAGCTCCTTTCTGAAAGTCCCTATCGTAGCTGATGCGTACAGGATAGGTTTGGAAAGGTCGAAATGCAATTACAATGCAAAAATGGTATTATTGTGAAAAAAGAATTGGCTCGTCATGAAATTGTGTGTTAAAATATGCATGAAGGCTGTGTATAGTGTGTACATGATGATTTAGCATATGCCTATAACTCACGGCAATCTTATGGTTGTAAATGTTGATTACCTTCTGTGAATCATGCACACCAATATCAAATTCATTAGTAGAAGGAAAAATTGCAATCAAATGATGACGTCACCAGTGGTTTTATCGTTACGTCAGACGAATGAGTGTTTTCCGTTCCCAAATTGTGCGGGCAGGTTAACATCTTTCAAGATTCTGGTTTCTGTGACATCAGCACAGGTAGGTACCCCACATCTGACTCAACAAGTGGAGTCATTGTGATCACAGGGGTTTCTGTTCACACTGCGAGCGATCAAACGCGAGAAGGATGGTGAAATTTCTGGGTCAGGTTCAAGCTAATGCTGGCGGATAAATTCCATCGCGGTGCTGTGTAGATTTAGCTTAAAATGTGACGAATGTATTGCCAAAAAGCTGTGATTATGAGTTTGCCGCGATTTAAAGAGAATCCACTTAGTTTAGGCAAAGTTGTTGAGGGTTTAATATGATTAGCCTTGAATCTGGGGCTTCAGCACCCGGCAAAGTGACGGTGTTAGAGGTGATTTTAGCTTTATCCTAGAATCACTCCGGAATCGAGCAGCTCCTGCCGAGTCACTCCTGATTACTTAACGTGGAAATAACCTTCAATATAATTATGACTGTCTGTGTGTATGTCTGTCGGTCTGCCTGTCTGCAGGTTACGCTTGTGTACGTGGGTGTGTGTTGGTGTGTATGTTATAGTAATATTAATTAGGATGCCGTTTATTTATAGATATATACAGACCGCTACAGATATTGCTGTGCGGAAGCTGATCGGGGTATGATATGGTAATTACTGTAAGGATGATACAAGCCGTGTATGAGCAATATGGGCCGGGATTCCACATGATGCCAAACGTGATACGATTAGCCTATATGAAATATTATCGGACGTGTAACTGTCATAATTAACCAATGCACTGCCAACTGGCAACTTGGGAATTTTCCATCAGTGAATGAGAGAGATATAGGCAAATGTTGTGTGTGTTTGAGGATGTTTCCAGCCCCTTTAACAATAGCAACAACAGTGTTGTTACAAAACCTATAACTACAACTGTGACTTTTCAACTTTGTCCTAACCTTGTAGCAGGAAAATACGTTTGCTAACATGGCTAAACAGTTATTAGTTGTGTTTTCTGTACAAAGGTCTAGACGTCGGCGAGAAGTTAATATGATACCTTGCCATTTGCCCTCGTGGTTTGGTAGTATTTTTTTGTGCATGCTCCTTCTAGTAAATGCGTATGATTTCATAGTAAAATAGTGACAGACTCCACCCAGACAGTAGATACTCATGATCGATAAAGGTTATCAAAATATCGCTATTGCTATCGTCTGGAGAGTAGTTTAATCAATCACGATTCCTTAGAAAATCTACAAATGGAATTTATTGGGGGTTGGATGTACATTGCTTACTAATAGACACAAAACATTAATGTTAACCTGGACAATAGCAGATCGATTAACTTAACCTCCTTGTTGATTCAAGTCTTCATCGTCTTAAGACGTTTTTCGTCGTCGTTGTTGTCATCAATACAGCACCTTTAAGAATGTAGACTCCAACATTCAATCGTGTGTGGTGTGTGGGAAATGACGAGAGAGAGAGGATTTGATGAAATGATAGTCGACATGAGCGGTAATCGATCCGCGTTCTGCTGGTACAATGATGAGCAGACATGTCGTGGGAACCGAGGGATATCCAATCCAATATGATCGGAGATCATCATGTGTACGTCCCATGGCAGGTGACATAATGTTTCACCATAATCCCCTGTAACAGAAGACACATTGTATCTTATCATTCGAAGACAAGGGGTACATCGTGAAGACATTACAGGGTTGTCACAGAGTTCATATTCATATCCCACAATGCCTCAGTAGCGTCAGTGGTAATGATGTTCTTCTCGCGATGCCCATGCGCATCTTCAATTCACCGTTACTACATGTCAGAGAGCACGGAAAAGGTCAAAACACTTTCCATAAGTTATACGAGGAAACTTTAAAGTAGTGAATAAAGAGCTAAAAATGTAGGCACTCATCTGCTCAGAAGCTTGACCTAATCATGAGCATCTTTTATTTCAACAATTTCCTTATAGATAATGAGATCCGTTCAAAAAAACTATACGGACGTGGTAAAAGTTGGCATGTTACATGTATGCCAGTGAAAGCCTGACAAATATATCCTTTCAGTACAGCTGAAGCTCATTTTTTGTCGCCAAAACTACAGTTCCGTTCCGATACCAACTGCAGAGAGAAATTTGAGATATGAATCTATTTCGGTAGCAATATCTTAAGTTAAAGTACGTGGAGACATGTGCTACTCGATGTTAGTTTTGCACCCGTGTGTGTGGCACTGTGGCAAGTATAGCCCCGTGTTGAACTTGTAACCCAAAGCGAACAGAAATATTTGAGTCATGTGCGTGCCAAGGTCTAAAGTTATTGAACTGCACAACATACACTACATCTATACTATATACTTGGCAGTACACACTTGGAATGGAAGAATGAGTATACAAAATTATCACAAAGTATGCGTGTGATAACTTTGGCTGACAGTGAGGCTCATTTCAAAGACTACTTTTTTTCATAATCAATTAAGACTGACGTTATTAGGTCTAGAGAGAATTAATGTCTTGAACGCGAGCTATTGATATTTATCGCAAAGGGACCCATACAATTGTCTCTCTTTATTCTTTTACCACGGTCGTTTTGTTCAGTACTACTGTTATACTACTGTAGGCCTACATGTATATTGTATGAATGCGTCTACTTTACAAGAAAGCCTGTATTGATCATTTCATTTAACACTACTAAGGAAATACACAGCATTAAAATGAAAAACAATATGGATAATCTGAAAGCCATTGACGTCATTTATTTAATGAATTGTAAAACATTGTTTTGATAGTAACGCGCAAGACGTCACAAGTGTCTTTCGGGATTATACCATTAACGACCAATCATATTTTAAAAACATATCTATGGTTGATTTACTGCTTATGATCCCTGAAGTCTCGATGCATTTATAAACTGATCAGACAAGTTCTCCTTTAAAGAGTGTAAACCTACGTCACGTACTTGAACGCACTGAAAATTTAGACTGCAGAATGTAGATCATTATTGACGTTGTTAAGATGTCGAAGATTTCAAACGGCTTTCTATTAAAAACACAGCCTGGCCCAGATTGCGACATTAAAATCCTTCCGTTAACACTTATATTGAGCATTACATGATTACATGAACTTCCGAAACACTACAGGGAATGATGTCATAGCAAAAGATAACCAACAACTTGGTTAAGGGGTGCCCCGAACGCGGCAACTTCATATGTCTAAATATATCAATTAGGCACTATCGCATTTGCATGTCATTTTTGGATCAACTTTACAAATTTGCTGATATTAATATATTATGTATTCCTACATAAATTGGTGAATCATTGGGTTGGACGTCAACCGGCAAATCTGATATCATAATTTGTAACTTAATACTCTTGACATGGATAAATCAGTGAAGGCGGCAATATATTGGCTCGGGATCTGAGCCGTGTCCTAAAATAATGTCGGGTGTCTTTTCGCGCACGTGGCTTCATTAATTTCGAGCCAAGAGCTACACGGTTGTGCGACACAGACGGTAGACCGTAGACGTGTTTGTGCGTTTTTAGTCCTACCACGCGTCGGTTGATCTGCAACGGTGATACATCATTCATTACCTAAATGTAGAGACGTTAATGTCATTAGGGGGTCTTGTCATGTTACAATAACTTTTGTCGGTAATCAGTAATCGCCAGTTACCATTGCCACGTGCCCCCATAAATCATCCGCCCGTGCCGCTAGTCATCTCACCTTTCGAACTCAAATACAGCTTCACACCTCTCAAAGCTTTTCTGTTAAAATTGCTTAAGGCGGAGTCTTTCTGAATCCAGCATGGACTTAGGCACATCATATTGCATTAATATATTTATATTGCACACATTATGTCCTTTGATATTGTTTCTCAACGTCAGTTTGACGTATCCGCTGGGGACATCACTTTCTTCTTTTGGAAGGCATTTCACTTTCAACCCCTTTAAATTTAGCGACTTCCTCATTGCGTCGAGAGTGGTATTATCCCGGTGGAGTGAAATAGCCTCTGACAATAACCAACTAATTACATATATGACGTTATACAAAGGGGATTAACTGAATTTTGTAATTAATATATTCTGAAGGTATATCATAACGGTACACTCCTAGACTTTTCTCCTTTGTCTCCATTGTGGTTTATTTCATAATAATTTGGTAATAACGCAACGTTAAGTATATACTGAACACTTATGAGCGGAAACAGACTGAATACTGACGTAGGCGTTATATTTACCAGTGTTTGTCTCCGTATCTGTTACATGGTATATATGCAAGCGTATATATGATTTTGTTTATGATTGTGGGTGCACGTGAACATGGTTTCTCTATATAGGTGACGGAAGAAGAACCTACGGCTTCAAACTCCGTTTCGTCAGTTTAAGTGCCACAATGCCGCTAATATTATCCAAAGTCAATTACTTTAGTGCTCTTCAGGCGATCAAGGTGTGTCAAGTTCGCGCCATTTTGTTAGTTGTAACATGGCGGCTTCTTCCCGACAAAATGGAAATTCGTGTTAGTATGCCAGCCTAATCTCATAAAGCATCTATACGAATTTATCGGGCCGTAGAAGCGATTGATGTTAACTTTCAAATAAATGCTATACGGAGAACAATTTTTTTAATGCTAATATTAACATCTTATTATTGAAAACTTCCATGTATACTTCGTGATCGCGAGAGGCTTATAATGCGTCATCACTTTAGATTTCGTTCAATAGACTTCTTAGGCTGATATGAGAAGCACCAGGAACTAAAGATCGCCCTGACCAAAATGCAGGTGTGTCTATTTTGCAGCATTCACTTCATAAAAACTTTAATTGGATCCTTATATTGCCAAAGTACCCGCATAAAACGGCATTTTGGTTGGATTTATAATATCGTATCTCCTTCGAGTGCAGTAAAACAACTGTAACACGTCTCTATCAGCAGTCATTAAAGAGTACCATTACCTTGTCTCGTGTTCTTGACCCTGGGTGGTATCTATTGGTTGCCACCATCAAGGGCGTAGCAAGGGTTGCATCATTGGGGTCTGAAGGGGGCTTAGCTTCTGTGTGGGAGATGGAAACAGTGCAGGTCCCAATGGTCCCAATGGTTCAGTGCATGGGCAGAAATATCCAGATTCAAATCCATTTATTTCCACAATCTGATAAAAAGATATAATACAATAAGAAGAACTGACAAAATACACTCAATTACAAAACAAATGAACAACATAATTATACACAGTGGAGGGGTATTAATCAAAAAGTCTTTAAAGAACGGAATAAGTATGGTCATGGAATTAATGTAAGAATATTGGGGAGTAAAATCAAAGTCGTCGTGATGGAATTAATCTAAGAATAACACTGATCAATCAGTTGTCACACAATTTCTGCATCGCCTATACATTTTTATTCTTACAAAAATGTAGACGTCTATTAACGTCTATGTAACGTCTATGTGGCGTTCCACAAGGGTCCATTCTTGGACCCTTGCTTTTTGTTATGTACATCAATGACTTGGTCTCACATGTCGATAAATGTCAGATACACTTGTATGCTGACGACACCGTTTTGTATGTGTCTGATAATACTCTTGATAATGTCCACGTTAGCTTACAAAGTGATTTAACTAAGCTATTTCACTGGATGTGTCGTAATAAACTTAGCCTCAATACAGACAAAACTGTTTGTATGCTTTTAGGATCCCCACGCCTACTAGATAAACATAACGTCTTGGAATTAGTGTAAATTCGCAGAGAAATTAAACAAGTAAAATCATAAATGTAAATATCTTGTGTTTTGGTCGATGACAATTTAATTGGGACCTACATACTTGAAAAACGTATCAAGAAAGTGTAAAATTGTATAGCGTTTCTTGGTAGACTACGCTAATTGTTGTTAATGAAAAACATATGAAATTATCTAAATTCCATTGTGGCTACCACAATTTTGATTATGCTTGAGCATTATTTACAATACTGTAAAAAGAACATGTTACCAAACCTGTAAAAACTTTATAAAACTTCAAAAAAGAGCAGGTCGTATTATTCTTAACGATTCACCCATATTCACACGGTCCATTATCATTGCATGCCAGATTATTTTTTTTGTTTATTTTTCTCACTCTTAAAGTGGGACAGGTCTAGGCAATCCGAACCACAAAACCCTTCTTGAATATTGCATAAATCTCTTTTGTGGTTTAGCACCGTCTTACTTACGTAATCTTTTTCATTTAAATATACTGATTATTCACTCCGCAACTGGACGGAAATCTTATCATAAAGAAACCGAAGTCTGAATATTGTAAAAGTATTTTTCGTACAGAAGGTTCAACATTTTTATAATAAAATTACCTCTCTGTTGTTAAAAGAGGACTACTACACATGAATGCCTTCAGGCAAGGAATGAAGAATTTATTCCAGCAATTAAAGATTTATTTGATATCCTTAAAGCCAAACTATTGTCTGCAAAAGTTATGATACACTTATATACTATGAATAATTATATATCCATCACATTATTAGATAGCCTTTTTGATTGATTTCGCGATTCTAGTGTACCCTTTAATAATGTGCTTTTGTTTTTTGTTGCTGTTTGTTTTTTGTTTTGTTTTCTTTACTCCTGTTGTGTTATTTTGCGCCTTACTGTCGTAAATTTATACCCGTAGTAGTTGGTGTTATATTCCTTATTTTAATCACTGGACCCCTCTGCAAAACAGTGGTACCCTGTAAGTACTACTGAGTAGGGCCATCCAGCCGTGTAATTTTATATTTTATATATATTGAATTTGTTATTTGTATATGTTTTTAAAATTGACGGAAAATAAATACAATACAATACAATATTTAAAAAGGGGGTCAGGAGTTTCCGGACCACTTTTTTCTTTCTTCTTGGGATTTAAGTGAACAAAATTGTGAAATGCTTTCCGGTATTTCCTCATACGATTTTGTAGTTATGGGCACCTAGGGATATTGACAGTGAAGCGGGGCAAATGTCCCTCCCCTCCCCTATCTCTATACCTCTAACCATGGAGCTACAAACTAACCAAAGGAAGTAGATGTATCATGTTCATCGGGTTAATCGGTCTTTTCCGCGAATTGCACGAACTACATGTATTGCCTACTTTTGTGTGTGTCGTAAAGACGAAAGACATGCAGGCTTCACATGCGTGTCAGTTAAATCAAGACATTTACAAGGGTCGAATCGTTTCGCATTTCTACTCTTTTGTTCTTGTTTTCGTGTCTGGATTAGTGCTTTTTTTCGGACGTTCTTGTTTGTCCGTCTTGTTTGCTGTCACAACCAATCTTTGAAAAGTAGGCTGATCATTGAAGCGGCACACTCTCTGCAGCGAAGTCTGAAGATGTTCGCATATTTTCCATCAACTCGGCCTGATTAAGGACCGCGCAGGGGGCTTCCACTTAAAGAGAAAGACATTCTTTTCAACACTTTTAGTCCTCGTCGCTTGGAGGAGGAAATAGACCGACTTCCTACTGATCGACAAGGTTGAAAAACATTTTTGTCTGACTCTCGAGTCTTGACCAAGACGCGAAGATTCTGCACAACGGCTCGACCCTCTTCGGACAGAGAGTGCGATATCTCGCGGCATTGCGAGGGGCGCCGCATGTGTGGCTGCAGCATGGGTTGTCAAGATCACCTTGTAGTTGTGATTTTACCTCTTTAACCATGTTAACCCTGGTAGTGCCATTGTAACAAAGCACAATACACGTACGTTGTAAGTGATATCCTGAATGTAATACTGTTGATTGATATTGATATAGCTAACTGGATAAATGATAGCCCTTTTTAATATCTGTTACAGAGCAACTCTCTCATAAAGGAAGATAAAACGTGTTTCTATTTCAACTTTAGGACTCAATTTTGTTAACTTACCAGGATGCATTGTGTATACTCCAGTCATGAAAAATGTAACAAAATATTTGCACTTTGTGCTTTCCATTTGTGTTATCAATTTTTGTTGTTAAGTCAAGACTCAAGAATGGAGGAAAAAACTTTTTATTAGCGCATGCCCTGTGTCAATTACCCGATCTTTATTACTCCATGTCTGTTTGTAATTAGTGTTATTGATACAAAATTATGATTATTAAACAAACATCAAAGTTCAGGTTGACATTGAATTAATGGCTTTGGAACTTTGTCAAGTGAGTCATTCCTCCACATTAAAATTGAAGCTTGGCAATATTGTTGACAAATTTTCACTTCATATTCCTCAAGACCTTATGAAATTGCGTATTGTATAAGTCAATACCATCATCTTTGTTATGTACATTAGATATCTTATACCCCGAAAAGAAGTCGTAAAAATGGTAACGTTTGGTAACAACAGACTATGCTACATATAGTTGCAGATGGTGTTTATTTCCCGTCATAGTATTCAATAAAATTCTGTGATTTAAACCTTCTACATCTTTGCGTGTAACTTAGCCAAAACTCAATTTGAGAGTTAGAAAGCTTGATGAAATTCTTCCATCCATGATCGTCACTATGAAGCTAATTATATACAAGTTCAATGCTGTTTCGTGGTGGGGCTAGTATTATTTGGCCCAATAACTTTTCGTTGTCACAAATCTTTAAAGGTGAAAGGACGGAAAATGTATGCGATCGCGTAAAGAAGGACTTTTCGTTATAATAACCAAGATAAAATCAATTTATCTTTTGTCAAACTTGAGCTTTATACTTGAACAGAAGTGTGACAAAATTTGTCAAGGATAGTAGTGTGTTCTGTTGGCCTAAATCCCATTCCATGACTGATATTATAATAATATTCGTGACACATCAAGGCCAAAATATACAGTTTGCGTGTTCTAAAACAAGTAATTCGCTTTTTTGAAGTACAGAAGAAGACTGTTTGGTCGTTCAGTGTTCAAGAGATTTAACCCAAGCTCTGTAACTTTCCGTCTACAGTTGCAGGAAGATGTCATTGTAAAAAAGGGGGATTATATAACAGCTGAGATCGCCTGCATGATATCTTTAGAACAAAAGGACATCTGGTGGATCTACATGTACTTAAAGCTGCCTCGTGAGTCTTTACGTCTGTTTGAGACAGACGACGCAGAAAGTGGAAAATGCTGCAATAGGTTGATTTCCTTTTTCCTCTATAGTTATAAGGAGGCAATTGTATTTTTAGATCCTAATGATGCGAAGGGAAGGATTTCTGCATAACAGATATCTCGAGATTAGACTGATGACTATTGAATAGGTGTATTTACGTTGTTACAGTATGTACCTTTCATCCAATTTAAGGATTATCATGTTAAATGAAGAGTAACAAGGCTTAACAATAGAAAAAAAGAACAAGAGAAGAAGAAGAGATGTACTGCGTCGAGCTGCATGTAAAATCTACAGGATTAGTGAACGGAATAATTCTGATATTCGCAGATAGTGTCCACATGAGATATCTGACATGCTATTTAAACAAAATTGTCCTGGGTGTATTTTAGCAATCCATTGTGTATGGGGAAATTCTACTTCTACTGCTGCTGCTGATATAACACGTCTATGTAATCGCTAATGTGGCGTATCCACAAGGGGTCTGCATTCTTGACCCTTTGCTTTTTTGACACATTCGATAATATGTCAATACATCTTGTATGCGACGACACCGTTTTGTACTGTGGTCTGATAATACTCTTGAGTAATCCACTGTTAGGCTTATCAAAGTGATTTAATCTAAGGCATTTTTCACTGGATGTGATCGTAATAAAACTAGGCCTCACTACAGACCAAAACTGTTTGTATCTCTTTAGGATCCCGCCTACTAATAAACATAACGTCTTGGAATTAGTGTAAATTCGCAGAGAAATTAAACAAGTAAAATCATAAATGTAAATATCTTGTGTTTTGGTCGATGACAATTTAATTGGGACCTACATACTTGAAAAACGTATCAAGAAAGTGTAAAATTGTATAGCGTTTCTTGGTAGACTACGCTAATTGTTGTTAATGAAAAACATATGAAATTATCTAAATTCCATTGTGGCTACCACAATTTTGATTATGCTTGAGCATTATTTACAATACTGTAAAAAGAACATGTTACCAAACCTGTAAAAACTTTATAAAACTTCAAAAAAGAGCAGGTCGTATTATTCTTAACGATTCACCCATATTCACACGGTCCATTATCATTGCATGCCAGATTATTTTTTTTGTTTATTTTTCTCACTCTTAAAGTGGGACAGGTCTAGGCAATCCGAACCACAAAACCCTTCTTGAATATTGCATAAATCTCTTTTGTGGTTTAGCACCGTCTTACTTACGTAATCTTTTTCATTTAAATATACTGATTATTCACTCCGCAACTGGACGGAAATCTTATCATAAAGAAACCGAAGTCTGAATATTGTAAAAGTATTTTTCGTACAGAAGGTTCAACATTTTTATAATAAAATTACCTCTCTGTTGTTAAAAGAGGACTACTACACATGAATGCCTTCAGGCAAGGAATGAAGAATTTATTCCAGCAATTAAAGATTTATTTGATATCCTTAAAGCCAAACTATTGTCTGCAAAAGTTATGATACACTTATATACTATGAATAATTATATATCCATCACATTATTAGATAGCCTTTTTGATTGATTTCGCGATTCTAGTGTACCCTTTAATAATGTGCTTTTGTTTTTTGTTGCTGTTTGTTTTTTGTTTTGTTTTCTTTACTCCTGTTGTGTTATTTTGGCGCCTTACTGTCGTCAAATTTTATACACCGTAAGTAGTTGGTGTTATATTCCTTATTTAATCACTGGACCCTCTGCAAACAGTGGTACCCTGTAAGTACTACTGAGTAGGGCCATCCAGCCGTGATAATTTATATCTTATATATATTGAATTTGTTATTTGTATAAAAACTGTTTTTAAAATTGACGGAAAATAAATACAAATACATTATAGCAATATTTAAAAAAGGGGTCTAGGATTTCGCGGACCACTTTTTTCCTTATCTTCTTGGGATTTAAGTGAACAAAATTGTGAAATGCTTTCCGGTATTTCCTTCATACATTTTTGTAGTTATGGCACCTAGGATATTGACAGTGAAGCGGGCAAATGTCCCTCCCCTCCCCTATACACAGTGGAGGGGTATTAATCAAAAAGTCTTCAAAGAACGGAATAGGTATGGTCATGGAATTAATCTAAGAATATTGGGGAGTAAAATCAAAGTTGTCGTGATGGAATTAATCTAAGAATAACACTGATCAATCAGTAGTCACTCAATTTCTGCATCGCCTATATATTTTTATTCTTACAAAAATGTAGACGTCTATTTAAAAAGGGGGTCAGCAGTTTCCGGACCACTTTTTTCTTTCTTCTCTGTATAAGTGAACCAAATTGTGAAATGCTTTCCTATGAACAATATTTCAGTGGCACCGGTATTTCCTCATACGATTTTGTAGTTATGGGCACCTAGGGATATTGACGGTGGGGTGGTGCAAATGTCCCTCCCCTCCCCACTCTCTATACCTCTAACCATGGAGCTACAAACTAACCAAAGGCAGTAGATGTATCACGTTCATCAGGTTAATCGGTCTTTTCCGTGAATTGCACGAACTATTGCCGACTTTTGTGTGTGTCGTAAAGACGAAAGACATGCAGGCTCCACATGCGTGTCAGTAAAATCAAGACATTTACAAGGGTCGAATCGTTTTGCATTTCTACTCTTTTGTTCTTGTTTTTGTGTCTGGATTAGTGTTTTTTTTTTCAGATGTTCTTGTTTGTCCGTCTTGTTTGCTGTCACAACCAATCTTTGAAAAGTAGGCTGATCATTGAAGCGGCACACTCACTGCAGCGAAGTCTGAAGATGTTCGCATATTGTCCATCAACTCGGCCTGATTAAGGACCGCGCAGGGGGCTTCCACTTAAGAGAAAGACCTTCTTTTCAACACTTTTAGTCCTCGTCGCTCGGAGGAGGAAATAGACCGACTTCCTACTGATCAACAAGGTTGAAAAACATTTCTTCTGACTCTCGAATCTTGACCAAGGCGCGAAGATTCTGCACAACGGCTCGAGGTACACTCTTCGGACAGAGAGTGCGATATTTCGCGGCATTGCGAGCCTGCAAGGGGCGCCGCATGTATGGCTGCAGCATGGGTTGTCAAGATCACCTTGTAATTGTTCTTCTTTAACCCTGAAAGTACCATTGTGGTAAAACACAATACGTTGCAAGTGATATCCTGAATGTGATACTGTAATTGATAGCTAACTGGATAACTGTTAGCTGGTGCCTTTTTAATATCAATTACAGGGCAACTCTCTCATAAAGGATGATAAAACGTGTTTCTATTTCAACTTTAGGACTCAATTTTGTTAACTTCCCAGGATGCATGGTGTATACTCCAGTCATGAAAAATGCAAAAAATTTCATCAATCAATTTTTGTCGTTATTTCAAGACTCAAGAATGGAGGAAAAAACTTTTTATTAGCGCATGCTTTGTGTCAATTACCCGATCTTTATTACTGCATGTCTGTATGTAATCAGTGTTATTGATACAAGATTATGATTATTAAACAAACATCAAAGTTCAGGTTGACATTGAATTAATGGCTTTGGAACTTTGTCAAGTGAGTCATTCCTCCACATTAAAATTGAAGCTTGGCAATATTGTTGACAAATTTTCACTTCATATTCCTCAAGACCTTATGAAATTGCGTATTGTATAAGTCAATACCATCATCTTTGTTATGTCCATTAGATATCTTATACCCCGAAAAGAAGTCGTAAAAATGGTAACGTTTGGTAACAACAGACTATGCTACATATAGTTGCAGATGGTGTTTATTTCCCGTCATAGTATTCAATAAAATTCTGTGATTAAAACCTTCTACATCTTTGCATGTAACTTAGCCAAAACTCAATTTCAGAGTTAGGAAGCTTGATGAAATTCTTCCATCCATGATCGTTACTATGAAGCTAATTATATACAAATTCAATGCTATTTCGTGGTGGGGCTAGTATTATTTGGCCCAATAACTATTCGTTGTGACAAATCTTTAAAGGTGCAAGGACGGAAAATGTATGCGATCGCGTAAAGAAGGATTTTTCGTTATAATAACCAAGATAAAATCAATTTATCTTTTGTCAAACTTGAGCTTTTTACTTGAACAGAAGTGTGACAAAATTTGTCAAGGATAGTAGCGTGTTCTGTTGGCCTAAATCCCATTCCATGACTGATATTACAATAATATTCGTGACACATCAAGGCCAAAATATACAGTTTGCGTGTTCTAAAACAAGGAATTCGCTTTTCTTTTGAAGTACAGAAGAAGACTGTTTGGTCGTTCAGTGTTCGAGAGACTACGAAAGATTTAACCCAAGCTCTGTAACTTTCCGTCTACAGTTGCAGGAAGATGTCATTGTAAAAAAGGGGGATTATATAACAGCTGAGATCGCCTGCATGATATCTTTAGAACAAAAGGACATCTGATGGATCTACATGTACTTAAAGCTGCCTCGTGAGTCTTTACGTCTGTTTGAGACAGACGACGCAGAAAGTGGAAAATGCTGTAATAGATTGATTTCCTTTTTCCTCTATAGTTATAAGGAGGCAATTGTATTTTTAGATCCTAATGATGCGAAGGGAAGGATTTCTGCATAACAGATATCTCGAGATTAGACTGATGACTATTGAATAGGTGTATTTACGTTGTTACAGTATGTACCTTTCATCCAATTTAAGGATTATCATGTTAAATGAAGAGTAACAAGGCTTAACAACAGAAAAAAAAAGAACAAGAGAAGAAGAAGAGATGTACTGCGTCGAGCTGCATGTAAAATCTACAGGATTAGTGAACGGAATAATTCTGATATTCGCAGATGGTGTCCACATGAGATATCTGACACGTTATTTAAACAAAATTGTCCTGGGTGTATTTTAGCAATCCATTATGTATGGGGAAATTCTACTTCTACTGCTGCTGCTGCTGATATACTACTACTACTACTACTACTACTACTACTACTACTACTTCTAAACTATTTCTACATCTACCACTAATATATACTTCTACCCCTGATGTATACTTCTACTACTACTACTACTACTACTACTACTACTACTACTACTACTACTACTACTACTTCTACCGCTGATGTATATTTATACTGTTACTACTACTACTGATGCTACCACTACTACTTCTACTACTTCTACTTCAACTACTACTACTACTACTACTACTACTACTACTACTACTACTACTACGACGACGACGACGACGCTGCTGCTGTATTGCTATTGCTACTACTTCTACTTTTACCGCTGATGTATACTTGTACTACTATATGCTGCTGCTATTACTATTACCTGTATTTACAATACTACTACTAGTACTACTACTACTCCTCCTCCTACTACTACTGCTACTACTACACTTCTATTACTACTACACTACTACTTCTACTTCTACCACTGATGAATACTTCTACTTCTACCGCTAACATATACTTCCACTACTACTACTACTACTACTACTACTACTACTACTACTACTATTACTACTTTTGCTGTATTACTGTTGCTACTTTTTCTTCTGCTTCTATCACTGATGTATATTTATACTATTACTACTACTACTGCTGCTATTATTATTACTACCACTCTTAGTCTACTACTACTACTACTACTACTTCTACTACTACTACTACTTCCACTTATGCTACCACTACTACTTCTACTACTTCTTCTACTACTACTACTACTACTACTACTACTACTACTACTACCACTACTATTATTACTACTACTACTTCTACTTCTACTGATGCTACCACTACTACTTCTATTACTTCTACTTCTACTACTACTATACTACTACTACTTCTACTACTACTACTTCTACTTCTACTGATGCTACCACTACAACTTCTACTATTACTACTACTACTACTACTACTACTACTACTACTACTACTACTAATGGATAGATAGATAAATTGGTTTATTGAAAAAAACTGATAACATGCAGCCCAGCGGCTGAAACTGTTCAGTGTACAAAATCATAAAATAATACATGTGAAATACAACACAAAACTTATACAAAATTACTACATTGCTTAATTACAAATAAACAAATCATGGATAATACAACAATAACGTAACATTCTATCTAATATTAAATTTCACCAATTAATTAGTTATAAAACTACTAAAAGTATATTTCAGTAATTAATTACAAAACTAAAAAAAAAATTCACGAAATCTTAAATTTATATCATTAAAACAATTACTTATTTAGGTGTATAAAAAACGTAGACAGGGGACAAAATAACTGACAGAAATAATTTTGCAATTAGATATCAATATGCGTATATATTGGACTTACAAGCTAATGTAGCCAACTTT
>JZLH01S0600241.1:108792-126671 GCA_001188425.1 Eucidaris tribuloides
ATGACAAAAATCAATATCAAAACAAATAACAATGCATTTTGTCTTTCAGTTGTTTATTAACGATTATCTAGTACATCAAAATAATACCAAATAACCCTTATCGGTATTGAAATGATATTGCACATGTCATGTTTTCTGTTACAGACTATTACTACTGACATTCAAAATATCTCACATCTCCTTTGACATACAAATAGCGAATCAGTAATGTGTAAAACTGAAAAAAATGATTCGGTCAAGTTCAACCTAAATGAACATTACACAATACTTACACATTCTCATTGGGAGTTTCGGTTTTGCGTGAAAACAATCATATTGTAAATATTCTCAACCTATCACATGGGACCATACGCGATTTTCGTCATTGCGCAAATTCAATCATCTCAGATTTACACAATCAAATGAATGCAAAGAATTGCCCCCACTTAAAAGTATGGTCTTTTCAGCTTATGACAATACTCAACTTGACAGTTTCATAGACTCTCATATATATAAAAAAAAATCAATTTCCAATTTGCCGCACCATTTTTTTACATGAAGTGTACACAGCTAATTCAAGCCCCACTAGGAAATAATGTTAAAAACATACAACTTTGAAAATTCGTAAAATCAGAGATTAATTAGTATGATTGAACCCAGAATTCAATTTCAGAAGTTCAATAGCCTTGGATAAATCTTACTCGGTAGAGGTCAGGTTGATATCTCTTCCATCTTATTTAATAAAGTCCGACTGTCACAAGTAATTCTTCCGTATTATTTCATATTTTAGAAGTGAAGCTGTCTTATCTTAATGACGAGTGCTTGGCAGTCATTAGTCCCGACTCGGACATGCGCCTGGCGTCTGGTCGAAAGAATGGTGGTCAACATGTCAAACCACCAATTTATCCAGAAATGCTAAAGAAAACTGAGTCAATACCGACACACACTTTCTTACACCTCAGTTACAACAAATCCAAAAACATTTGGGAGCAATTGCGTCATATCCTATAGGTGGATCAACTTTGCGTGGATGATCCTTGTCAACATACATATTGGGTGTGTTTTCTCCCTTCTGCAGATTTAAATAAACGGATCTGTTATTATGACAATATTAGACAACTATACAACGATCTCTTTTAATTAATCGACCTCATCAAAGAATGTTATTTGCTTGTGGATCAATTACTAAACAAAAATTATCTATTCATATTTCTATTTAGACCAGTGTAAATATTCAATCACGGAGATGAGAAAAATTGGGACGATGTTTGCATTATAAGATATATAATTCCATTTCTATTGAAAGAAATTCTGCTTTCTAAACTAACAAATGCCATCGGTGTCAAGTCGGGATGACCATTTCTAGAGAATCGACGTCTCACTTTTCAATATAATCACTCATAGAAGACGTTCTGACCCGGCCTGAATTCAACAACCACAATTCTGAGACAACAGTTTGCGTAATGTTTATAGCAAAGTAATTCTTCAAGAACTAAACCCTCTTCCATTCCTCGATAAAACCTCACTGTGAGAATTTCAATTGATCAAATGCAGGACGCCAACAGACAGTTGGTCGAGGTAGGCCACCAACATTCGCCGCCCAATCCTGTTCCTGACATCACAGCCAAAGGATGAACAATATCAAAAAAATTATCAATGCTGCATCACAACATGTCGGTGAGACTTCGTCCACAGAAGCCAAAACTACTCGTGCCCATATTAAATTATTTAACCCAAAAACAACCCGCAGTAGAGACATTTCTCCGAGCAATATTTAATTGTATCTCTTTTCACCTTCGATCGCCTTTCCGTCAATTTGGTGACTTTTCCGAAAGTTCAATGCGTATTACCTACGAAAACAAAAGCTTGCATCTAACCTACTTCCGATGCACTTTTATGGAACTACATGCTCAGTTGAAGATATGCTGTAACTCTATAAGTTACTCGGAGGAATTGTTTTATAATAGCAGTATAAAACAGGTAATACATAAGTCTGTTGGTGTTGTGCAACGCCAATTGTTTTTCCCGGATAAGAAGATACCAAATAATGTTTTTATCTTCATTTTTATCTAAAAAACAAATTGTTCATATATGTATCATTTAGTCTGTCGCTACCCACACAATAATATTGAAATTTTTCAATTTGAAATGTCAAAAGTTTACAAACTTACAAACGATACCATCATCTGTTTTCTTCGTGTGGTTTATCTTTGATTTCGTTTGCGGGCAAACTCAAAATAATACACTTTTGGTCTGTTCGCAGTATAAACATAACTCAAATTTATTCTCTAAACCTTCTAAGCTGCTACATACAATGTACACCGAATCCTCTTTACACTGCAGTGGATTCCGTTCCTGCCTCTTATTCTGCAGGTGTGGAGGCTAACCTGTAACGGGAACCTCCCATGACTCTGAGAGGTCCTGGCACCTCCTCAGCTTCACGCTGCCTTTCCGACCGACAACTTTTTCCCTTCTTACCTGCTCTTGCGTTCGAGTCAAATTAATTCGAACAAATCAATTCCTCCTTCCTCGAGGTAATCCTGTCCATTTCCGTGAAAGATGCCAGAATTCGGCAATAGCATCAATTGAACAATCCTAGATGTTATCCCCCACAATTCTACATTTACTGCACAACAAATACTATATATTTAGAATTTCCTGATAAATGCCTGAGATAAGATTGATAGTATAATAAAATCGACTTGTTGCCTTCACTTTGATTAGTTATTTGCCGTGCTTTGCGGTCCACAGTGTCGTTGCTTCCTGCTCCTGGGGTAACGGTATGAATTCCAATTTTGGTGGAATGATAAAGCATGTTAAGACCAAAGTTTGTACTAGTTAACGTTTTTATCGTTACGGATATGTGTTACTTCAAATTAATAATGTGACTTCTGCTGTGATGTCTTCATTGACTGTATTCGTTAAGTACGCCAACTTACTGGTGAATGTATGATGCAGCTTAATCATGTCAACTGCAAATTCAACAAGCTCAGAAAGGAGGAGTTTGTCTTGTATGTTTAATACGTACATGTGGTGTGTGTGTGTGTGTGTGCTGTGTATGTGGGTGGGTGTGTGTGGTCTGTTGGTGTGTGTGTGGTGTTTGTGGTGTTGGTGTTGGTGTGTGTTTGTGTTGTGTGTGTGGTGTGTGTGTTATGTTGTGTGTGGTGTTGTGTGTGTGTGTGTGTTGTGTGTGTGTGTGTTGTTGGTGGTGTTGTGTGGTGTGTGTGTGTGTTTATATATCGTGGGCGAGGTGGTTCACATGCCAAGCCGTCCTTCCGTGTCTTGATGCTTAAATCTTACTTCATAAGAATTTGCACGAAGTGTCTAGTCCAAGTTCATAAGTGAGACAAACTGCTAAAATCTATAAAAACCCGAATGGACCTGACACAAATTGTCTACACTCTGTCAGGACATTTCTGTGTACAGATAGATTCTAAGCAACATAGACACATGTAAAACACAATGTGAACTAACAGTCGTGAACGCTTGTGAACACAGGTGAATCTCTTCACCAGTGATAATTCGAGCGTTTTACATTTATATCATCAATCACAGGTGCGACAAACATCACTATGTGAACACCGTATGGAAAACCTCACCCAGTGTAAAATCATACTTCACATGTTAATATTCGGCGTTTCACTAGGCCGACTGTGTGAAAACACGTGAACTTACAGGGAACCCATGTTGAACTGCGTTCTTTCAGCAGACAGACTTCGATCTAAAAAATTTGTGAAGCCTTTAACTTGTAACCAATTATTAACGGAATCGTAACTGCTATCGACGTGGTTTTTTTTAGCGCCGTATTGTGAATTGGACAGGAAGGCCTGGCCTGGAGCCACAATCAAACAGGGACATTACAGGACTGGATTGCAGACATGTTTTGGGGCACGAAAATAATCTTATCGACCTTAACTTGCCAATAAATGGGCCAGGAAGCAGAGAAGGAGATGACAAGTGCCATATTCTCCTTGGGGAAATTCGTCGTCAATATTGGGATAGTGGTCTGTGCACGTAGACTGAGTTATTTAGTAACATCAAATATAATATTATCATTATTATCAGAAGTTAGTCTAGTGTACTGAGTATTGTGAAATGCGAAAAGAATCATTGAAATGTCATTCGATAAGTTTAGGAGTACTAATATAGGCCTATAAGTATTCCCGCTTGCTTGGAAACATTTCTCCATTTACCCTTTGACATGATTGATTTCTTTAGAATTTACACAGATTAGACAAAGTCCTGACTTCTTGTGAAAAGTTGGATCAATCTTGATTTGACTTTAAATCACGCAGATCAAACGTGTTGTATAATATTTGATAATCAGTCATTACTTTTAATAGTACTTTTCGCAGTTGCTACCAGCGTGACTATGCCAATTGGCCCTTGGTGAAACGGCGTTTCCAGATATATTGAAACCATTTGAGTCGGCAGACAGATGAGAAGCCTCATCCTATTTATAAAAACACAACATGTGCCCGCTAATCGTCGAAGGGCCACATGTTATCACATCATATAAGTCATTTATTGATATCGTTACTCGTACATTATAAGTATGTGTTTCTTTCAGCCGCAGTATGATCTTACATGTAGAGTAAGTCTATGTGTTACAAGTCCAATTATTTTGATGACTTCACCTTGTTCCATAGATGCTTACAGGATCAGGTCTCGCCACCCCAACACGTACAGTCGCTACTGATTCTAATTTGCAGCAACATAAATGTTGTCTTCCTTCCGTGCATGTGTTCATGCGATGTCCGAGCGACACCACATGGATTTTGACCCTCTGATATTAAGAAAGAATCAACTGTAACATGGATAGTTGGAATAGATAGATGGATGGTGGAATGGAGGAGGTGGATGATGGATGGGTAAAGATGATAATTAGATAGATAGCATAGAAAGATCGATAGAAAATAGATAGAGAGAAAGATAGATAGATAGATAGATGATAGATAATAAATAGATAGATAGATAGTAGACAGATATTTATAAAAAAGGCGATTTATGCAGATAGAGAGATTTGGTGAAACCTTTGAACGTTTCCTTAATTAAAAAACGGAAATACATTATAAATATTGAACGAAAATCGTATCCTATTGAGATTTTAAACCTTGAAGCCAATGTGTGTACTATGTCACAATATATAACATTGTAAATTTTAATCTTTGTTTCAAGGCCTTCCTTACAAAATGTATTTTTCAATTATAGCTCTGTTCCAAACTCTTTGTACTCTTGATTATTCTACCTCGTCTATTCATTGAAATCTAACATGAGGAATGTTTTCACGGTAATCCCCAGATTACCTGATTGTATAACGAGGAAGCTGTTTCCGAGAAGCAACGAGTTAATTTTTTTGGAAAGTGATCTACATGTCCTGACCATACAGGCGGGTCTGTTACGCCTCTGATATGAGATATGTGTTTGGATGAATGGACCTCAGCCTCCGGGACTGACTTTTTGACAATGTAATAACTGACATCATGACGGGGCAAGGCTAATATTTCAGTGTTTGGGAGACTTAAAGTTCTGAAAATTTAATCGAATCAGGAACAGCGCACTTGTTCTCAAAAGTACAAGAAGTCGACATCCTAAAAGACAGGAAAATGGAAAGAAAACAACTAAAGAAATAAGGGAAAGCACATGACATGACATGTAAGAAAAGATAATGTTTCCTGATTGATGGTCACTTCCAACGTGTTTAAATGTTTCCATTAATAATTCAGTTTATTTACACTGACTTTGTCAAGTTTTAAACAATATCAGTGCCCATAGACTACTGTTTATTTCAGAAAGGGTAATAGGGTTGTTGATTTTAAATTCAGGATTGAAATCGCATTGTTCAAGAGAACGGGAATGAGTGACTCTCAGATTAGCCGATTATGTGTAATCTAGACCACATGATAGCACGTGACGTCTCAAGACAAATTACTTGGCTCAACTCCATGACTGTGTAAGATAACATGAAAGAAACAGAAGACAAATTGGTTTGATGCCCGAAGAGACAGTGCATCGATGTGAAAAACGCAGCAAAGAGAGCGACAAAAGTCGTCATGATTTGTGGAAGAATGATTCAGATTCAGATTCAGATTCAGATTCATTACTTTTATTGTCCACAAGGGAAATTCACTCTGTTGGCATTTTATACACATACATCATTCACATAAATTATACTACACAATACAAATTCATTCACTATACTTATATACACACAATACTATATACACATAAACAATAAATAAAATAAATAAATTTTCTGTTATAGTCATGGTACAGAAATTAATTGGATTAAATTTATAATAGTTTGTTAAATTTATATTAAATTTATAATACATTGTTAAAAGACACAATGAGAAACAGGATTGGGAATTAATGTCAATCTGTAAATGCAAAATGATGTAGGGCCTATCTTTTGACCCTGGTTTACGAATTAAACGTACGTCAGACGGAGGATAAAAGGGATATTTGATACAGAGGATATGAGTGAATGTGTACATTACTATGACGCGCGGATGCAGCAGTGTTTGGCACACACAGGACTGTCAAGGAAATAGAACATGAAAACTCCTACCAGCATGATCAGTAAAACTGAAACTGATGGATCATTTCATAAACCAAAAGTCCGATACTGTAAACCTGACGAGCTAATGTTTCAATATCATGCATAAATCACATTTGACACAGCAAGGCCAAGTTTCATAAGCAACTTAGGTGGTGAGGAAATAGCTCCTGTATACTTTCAGAACATGATAAACTCTTTCTTGAAACGTTGTTGAAAGAAAGTGAAACGCCATCATTGCATAGAAGCCTGCCAGCTATCTATAGCAGCACAACGAAGCTTCAGTCAACAATAAGTTGGAATTTTCAACTTTTATTACCCCAAGGGTTTATATTTTCTCGATTTACGTCAATATTATGGGCACATCAGGAAACCATGTTGACAGGGATTTAGACGGGAGTGGGCGTATTCCTGAAACATTTCTCGTATTTTGCCAAAAACCAAAATAGGGGTCTAAAGGTCAGAGTCCACCTCCCCTGGATCCCTGGTATCCAGGTCTTTGGCTAACATCACCCTCCCAACATGCCCAAATAAAAATCAACGATTGATGACCCTGTCCATGTTGATAAGATGGCCGTGACCGATTTATGCAGATGGAATACATCTTTCGTATGATGAACAATCAACTTGAACAGATGGAACATGTCTCCTCTCATATTTTCACCGAAAAAGAACATATTTATGGAGAAATGATACTATGAATACCATTGAGATTCAGGTCGTTGTCATACTACAAAAGTCTTGATATATTGCAAGCATTCCCTTAGGAATGTTAGCATAAAATTAAATGCCTTGCTGGTTTTAAGCCTGCAGGCTTAAGTCTAATTCCTATTTTAAACCAGGTACATATTGCTTGTTGTGTGAATAAATCCTCTACATACCCCTTCAAAGAGAACATTAAAGCGTATTATTTCAAACCCCTTGTAAAAGGGGCCTCAAGTCACGGTCATGGTCATATATTATTAGAATAACATTCTCCACACACTACAAATCATCTTTCATGTAAAGGCAGTATCCCCTTGCCAATAGTATGTCCGTAGAGTTACTTTCTATGGAAGAGGGAGGGGTAAGGGAATTTCCCCTTTTGCCAAGTAGCCTGCTGATTTGTGCCTTAGATAAATGAAATGAAGCAGATGTAAGCCCAAAGTGAGGAAACATCTAAGCCTTGGATATTTCCTGTTGGTGAGAACATTCATACCCACCACATGGACTGCCAATATAGTGGGTAACCGTATACATGTGTATTCATATTGCAAATACTTTTAAAGTCGTATGAATCCCCTACATTTATCTCATTGATACATTCGTCAAAAATCGATGGATTCCTAATGATTTAAAATTCTCAGTTGTATCTGGTAATAATTCATGAGAATTTGCGCCAAATGCTATGGTCCTTTATCTGTTTATGATGGATCTACTATACGATCGGAAACTGTTATCAAAACTATTGCTCTCAATCAACAACGGGATTGACGAATTATGGACAGGGGGAATGGCACGATTTAAGCCTGTTACTGGACGGATGGCTGAACAGTGACGACAGATATTTGAATCGCATATTATAATCAAAGGGAACTTAAAGATGATTGGGAGCAGTAAAAATATGTCACAAAATCCGATTATATAGGAACAAATGAAAACAGTTCTTATGACTACTAGAATGTAACTCTACACAGAAAGGCTTTTCAATTGAAGAGAAAGCAGCATGTGTAGGGGTACGTCATAACTGAATTTCAATACGACCGTGATAGAAATTAAACTCATACAAGGCCACATTCTGACATCAGTAAGGGATTATTGTCAGGGGGAACATTTGACCTTTAACTTTTCGCAAGAGAAACATTGAACAACAGTCCACATTCTTCTATCTGGTCTGTCTCACAATGTGGACTACTGGGGAATCTATTCATGTTTCATTCGAACCTTCCAAGTTTCGTCAAATAAGCTGTATGCCATCATTTTTAGGTCCAAATATTTTCGTCCATCCAAATTTGGGCTTTTCTTAAAGGCCATTTTATGAGCCGGATCGAAAACGTTAATGACTCCCAGAAGAAAAAGACAAGAATCCCAAGGCTCCACCTTCCTCGAAGTAATTGGTCGTTAACTTTCTCTTTTGTCACAAGTTCATCTTTATCTTACTCACACAGGCTGTGATGGATTTCAACAAAATACGTCTTTCCCTGTCCGCGGAGCTCCCTTTATAGGTCAGGAGTTGTGACACAAGTCCGTCTCTTTTCGCGTTTAAATATATGTCCCTATAGTCTAAACTTTCAAGATGCCGGGGATGTTTGGTAAGAAATCTTACTCAACCAAGTAAACGAATACTCGGGGAACTGTTGCTCTTGAACCATCATGTTGTGTAAATATACTTTTAATGCATCATCTCCAGAGGCAAAGGCGGAACGCCCTGGGACATCGCAATGTGGACTTTACCGTCGCAAGTACTCTCGATTCATGTTGGTGCCATTGCGAACAAGGTTACGGGTCAAACGGTCTTGGAACATGAAAATAGGCGAACTGAAACGTTGTGGATCTATGATCGACCCAAACGTGAGGAATAGCTGTTGTAAAGTATGGCAAAATGTGGTGCGACACGGTGAATCCAATATTGCTAGTATTTCTTAGTTAGGAAAGCTTATAAAGATACGTTTGTATACTCCTGCATGTTCATATATGAGAAAGATGAAACATTAGCCACATTATTAAAATATGAGTGAAGTGATATACCTTACACCAGTCGTATGAGCGGAGGCAGGGCAGCGGAGAAAGGAGAGACGGAACGGGAAAGAGACTCTGAAAAGGAGAGGGGGAGCTCAAAGAAGACGACGAAGAAGAGAAGGAGAATGAGCAGACGAAAAAAGAGGAGGAGGAGGGAAGAAGAGAAGAAGAAGAGAGAGAAGAAGAAGAAGAAGGGGGCAGGAGAGGAAAGAAGGAGGAGGGAGGAGGAGGAAGAGGAGGAGGAGAGAAGGAGGGTGGAAGGGGTAAAAAGGAACCGTAATACTAGTATGCTAGAGTGAACAATCAACCGATTTCTTTTGATTGTATGGTCGTTGTTGAGCGACACGGTATGTATCCATATAAAATACGTTATTCATGTCCATGTATATGCTCTGGTGATCAGCCAGCACAATGTTGAACATTGGACGATATGTTGTAACCGCATAAGCCCCTGCATATCAAATGAAAAAAAATATATAGTTTGTTTTGAAGTTCGAAAATGAAATCCTCTACAGAAGGGCAAATGGATAATCCACCATGTCGCACATTCTCTGATTTTGTTTCTTTGTTTGTTTGCTTGTTGTTGTTTGCATTTTCACGACGAGCACGTAGGCCTAAACACTAAAAATTCAAGTAGGCCTAAATACTCTATATCATTTTGGGCATGCATGCACGTACACTGAAGATGCACAAAGAAGATACGCGAAGGAAAAAAAATCACAGAATTTCTGTAAGATTCTAAGCCTATCTTCTTGGATTGTTTCCATTCGGAATTAGCTGTACGAAACCACAACTTGAAAAGGAGATTACATCTTTAAACCCTCCTCTTCGCTCGGAAAAGTACATTGTATCGTTGAATGTAACAAGGCTTCATCTTTTTTTTTCGACCGTGAATATTTGGTACGATACCAACCATGTAACCTTTGAGCGGAAGAGATTACTCGTTTGCAATCGAGACAGTATTCAGTGATTTTTCAAAATCTGGGGGGCTGTCTCCTTCAAAATCTTGTCCCTATTTGTAGCTCCATTTTGTTGATTCACAAGTGGCTATTATTGCGTGGTTTCGTGAACGGCCACCCCGAAGACGTATAGGCGTACTCATTTAATTGATACTATTTAAGACATTTTCATAATCAGATCTTTTCTTGTTAGATCCACGTTTCAGATATTTTCATTTTAGTTTAATTTGAATTTATGTAATTTCACTTCTTTCATTTGATTATGTTTTACCTTTTATTTCATATTGCAATATTTTATTATGTTTCTAGTTATTTGATATTTAATTGTTTAATGAAATTGTATCATATTTATGTATATGTTATTTTGTTGAATGTTATCTATAAACAACAAAAAACATTAATTAAGCGTGACTTAAGTGCTTAACAACACTATATAACATTGCGAAATCGTTATTAAAAAAACAACAACCAAAGTTTGCTTTTTGACATATCTAACACTGTTTGAATAAACAAACACCCTACAACACAAAACTTCAGACAGTTATGCTGACACTTTTGAAATATGTACAGATAAAAATCGGCACTTAAATTATTGTCAGCGGACGAAATTTTGCAACATGGCAGTCTATGGCGGGGCGGCTTAAATGGTCGCTCAATGATTTTCACCTTTTGAAAGCACATAATGATCATTTTGATCTGCATTTTTTTAGGGCTTAATTTTAGACCTTGTCAGAGACACTGGTAACATTTAGAATCGTATATTTCAGATTTTTTTTTAAACGGGAAACATTGTTAACGATGCCTTTAACACTCATCATGTTTTGCATTGTGGTCATTAAACCTCATGAGGCCCACGTATAACTATTAACATTCTGAAATCGACTCTTGTGAGATGGTTCGAATTACACGACAAATTGAAAATCTAATGTGCTTTGGTTTCATGTTTAACTTTGGTCTCAAAATTCATTATATCTCACACGATGTTTACCACGAGCGTGGAAATCGAAAAAAAAATTATATCATACTAGAAGACACAATATCGATCAGCTGTGGTCTGCTCTTCCTTCTTAACTCGAGATGCTTCTTCATGACCCACGTGAAAAGAGCTGATGGTCGATTTTGAAGCTCGCAGTAGGCCTACAGTTAGATTACAGTGTAAGGCAATGCATATAAAACTTCCTAAATACTTGCAAAAGCCCAACAGTTGGAACAACCGTCTCATATATACGTTGCTTTTATCTTTAAAGGTATTGGCTAACATTTACCACAGTTAAAAAATTCTGAGCCGCATGATTCCCCATGCTACCAGTGTCTTTGATGAGGTCTAAAAATGAAGCCCTGGAAAAATTGTATTTCAAAATGATTGTTTAGTGCTTTAAAAAAGTGAAAATCGTAAGTTGACCAGATTCACTTGCCCATTTCCTCCCATAGACTTACTGTGTGTACACCTAGGTTAATAAAACTCGCCCCGAGTTTTATTGTTTATTCATGCATAACTTGCCATTGGCAGCGTAACTTTCCAAACTTTTGTATTCTAGGGTATTTATTTGTCCATTTGAACACTACATTACTGTGTAGCTCAGACATCAAAGTTTGACAAATTTTTTTCTTTAAGCTCCACAATGTTAGCCTATCACTTTAATATCCGATGATTCTGAGCTCCGTTGAAGTTCTTGAATGAACAAAATAAACATGCTTGAATACCAAACTTGCCGCTTGCAAGATGTATGAATAAACATCTCACAAGAATTACACATCTGACGAACTCTTAAATGTGACACATTGTAGTCTGTGGATATAACGGACATGGCAAATTGGTTACTCACTGACTTTCACTCTTTTAAATCAACGAATGATCGTTCTGAAGTACAATATTTTGGGGTTCATTTTTATGCCTTCTTAGAGACACTTATAGCATGGAGGATTCATGAAGCTTAGTTTTTTTTAAACAGAAAAAATTGTAAAATTATGCCTTTAATGGTCGATTATTATTTGTTATTTAGGTAATGCAGAAGCTTATAGCCATACCTACACAATGACTTTTATCGTTAACTCCAAATTGTTTACCGGTAAAGTAAATGTTTAACTTGCAATCTAAGGGAGATTCCATGTCAACCTTGACATTAGCATATCATTCATCGGCAAAACATATCAACTGATTCATCGGCCTACAAATACTGAATAGAACGTGTAATACACTGATCAGATACTCGTATAGTTAATATACCTAATACAGATGACCTATTATTTACTGTGTGGAAGGGTCTGTGATGGATGAAGAATCGCACACTTGTCTTGGCGTAGGCACATTTACCAATGCTAAATTGAAAATACAAATAAACTAATTGCATATACACAATGGATAAATGAGCTTGCACTATTTCCATCTTACGACATATTTTAAAGGATAGTGAACATTTAGTTATTCACTCTTTTTGGCGTTTGTTCAGCAAGTTTGGAAGCACCTGTAAGCAGTTCAGCGGAAATTGATGGAGGTTTTGTTTATGCTGTGCATGTGTGTGTGTCTATGTATGTGTTTGGTGTGTTGTGTGTGTGTGTTGTGTCTGTGTCGATTCTGTTGTGTGTGTGTGTGTGTGGTGTCGTTTCTGTGTTTATCTGTGTAGGTTTCTCGTGTGCTGAATGATTGTGTGTGTATGTGTGTGTGTGTGTGTGTGTGTGTATGTGTGTATGTGGTGTGTGGTGTGTGTGTATGTATGTGTGGTGTATGTGTGTGTGTGCTGTTGTTGGGTGTGTGTCGTGTGTGGTGGTGTGTGTGGTCGTGTGTGTGTGTGATGTGTGGTGTGTGTGTGTTGTGGGTTGTGGTGTGTGTGCTCCCGTGGGTGGTGTGGGTGGCTGATGTTAGTCTGTGTGGAGTCAGGTCGTTGTGTGTGTGTGTGGTGTGTGTGTGTGTGTGTGGTGTGGTGTGTGTGTGTGTTGTGTTGGTGTGTGTTAGTCTTTTGTGCTCATTTCAGGCGATTTCAGCTGATTTTGAAAATATTGACACATGTATGCAAATTTTACGACGCAGTGAAAATATGTCGACCACCGGAGAAGACGCTCCCCTGAAAACGTAGACACAGAATAAAAAGATTGCTCGCTATTTTTAACGTCATTTCTGACCGCTAAACTGATCTTGTTTTCACAGGTTTTACCACCTTGTTTTCATAACATTTATCTTCATTGAATTATATTTAGATAGCTAAATGGGTACTGCTTATAGCTCCACGGGAGATCTCTATTTTCAAACTTCTCAAATCCAGGCAAAATATGTGATATATACAACACAGCCGCGTACGGAGCAGTTTAGATGAAAGTTTTTCTAACCTAAAAACACCGATGGAGGCATTGTAATCGTATTCAACGTACAAGTGTTTTTATGTATGACCTGTACCTATAGTTAATTTGTGTAACAAAATCCAACTTTTATTCCATGTAACTTTACTCAACTTTATGTAACAAAAGCCATCTTTCGTGTAATAAATTCGGTATACTGCTTGCTTGAATTGCAACATCCGACGGCTAATTCCGGTTGCAACTAACCAATAATAAACATGGAAGTCATCTGTATTAATGGTGCAAAAACTAATGATACTTGTTATCCAATCATAAATAAAACTGTTCTTCTTCCAGGCAAAATTTTGTTGAACCCTTTTCCCCCATTACAAGCATATTTTTGTGTATGTGTTCATACCGTTCTCCCGCGTTACGTTCAGGGTAAATTAAATGATAAATAGTCGTATTAACAGATTACAGTATAACTGTAAAACACTACCAACCTTACCCTTCAACGTCACAATTAGAAACTTTAGAAACTCAATGATTTTTTTACAAAGATTCTGCGTAGCATGCAGGGGGTTGTTAACCCTTCTAGTCCCGACCACTGTAAAATTCCTTAAAGTAACAACACATTGTCTGTTGTACATTGGTTTAAGATAATACTCGTGGCTCCACAAGATCAGAGAAACGCCTCTATAATGAACCTTTACATTCCGCACTGCAGTATACAGAACAAACAATTTAAAATACAGTTTGCATTTGGACGACATCTATCTGTTTGTGTAGCCCCAAAATACACAAATGATCGTAAAATGGAAGATCAAAGGCATGCTATTCCAGAAAGCTTTACTTTTTGATAAGATTTAGTGTAATTTTGTATGGAAATCCACTTAGGTGGCTACTCTCAATCCAGTTGTTGTAAAGGAACGCGCAATATATTGTTATATCCAGTAACAAAATTGAAGTAAAGTTGTCATACCATTGTATTGAGTTTATAACTTGTGACTATAAGAAAAAGTAAAATGTACAGAAATCGAAAGTGATATAAAACACTGATCAAACAGTGGAAATAATTTATTAGGAAGGGAGCAAGAGGTACATAACTATTGTAACTGCAAAACAAAGAGACCGACATACACACACTCACAGTCACCAGTACAACGTAAAATACTTTGAAAATAATATTTATCTTTTCTCGCGCATATATCCAGAAAATGAATGTAACATTCTGAACCTTTGGGAGTGGGCAGAAGTAATGCATCGCTTTTCGAAGTTTTCGTCATAAAAACAACATATCAAGAAGTGTTTATTATCATTTTGGCGTCGTATAGTACGTGACAACATTTTAGTTACTAAGTGGGGGTCAGTGGGAGAGGGGAGGAGTTACGAGTTTTTATTATTTCACAGGTTCCGACAAATTAAACCCTTGAGAGAATAGCGTTATGTGTGACAATTTGTTAGTACAGTATCTTTTACAAGCAGTGGCGCCATGGTACTAAATAATGCTTAAAGACACAAATGAATATAATCTAGAGTAAAAAAAAAAAAAGGGTTAGGAAAGTTATGCTGCCAAGAATTGTATACACAAAAATGGCACATGAAATTATGCATCAGGTCAACATCAGGCGAAAACGATTGTAAAAAATGGGTACTGACATAGAATTCACTCTTTGAAAGCACTGAATGTCTAAATTATCACTTTCGGGTTCAATTTTCTGGGCGTTATTTTTAGACCTACTTATCAGAGACACGTAAAGCATGGATATTTATGTCGCTCCGATTTTTTAAAATGGGGAACATCGTTAAATCATGCCTTTAAAACTTTCGACAATGCATGGAACACAAAAACAGGTGGTGTAGGAGACTGACATCTTTAGTCATCGCACACCACGCGCATGTGGCCAGCATAGGCCGGGGGTTTGACGGGGAGGGAGGTTTTGTTTCAAAAGCACACGAAACACTGGGACTACCGGTTAATGATGGCCGACAGTCAAGATTAGATTAATCCCCATTATTCCATTAAAGGAGATGAGTGATGACTGGGGATGTCCTTGCCTCAAATTGAGACGTGTCGGATGATTAACGGTATTAACATGACACATAGCAGACACACGGGAGTATAGGAGAATTTATGGTGGATGGGGGTGAGCTTTATTAGGTATTGAAGCATGTAGGCCTATTTTGGGGCGAGTGTGCTAAAAATAAAAATAAAAAGCAAAGTGAAATTGCAAAAGAAAATTATAAATTCGTAAAAACATTATAGTTGTGTTAATAATTTGCATGATTTTTTTTTTCACACAATGTAATCATATTGGTATATATTTCTTTATTCACGGTATTGACCGATTGTGTTGGCTCAGTTGGTAGAGCGTCCGCCTCACAACCGGAAGGTCGGGGGTTCGAGCCCGTTCAAACCCCGGCCGCGTCAGACCAAAAGGCGTTAAAAGATGGGAGTTGCTGCTACCCTGTTTGACATTCAACGATTTACGGGATAGAGCAACGTCGATTTGGCGCTGCTCAGTGGCTGCCGGCCCCACGATCAATTGGGCAAAATGAATTTTCGGAAGATTTGTATTTCTGATTTGTTTCGAATAAAATGTGATTATTATTGGTGTATCATACCAATATAAGTTAGAAACAAAGTTGATCATGTTATGCAGAGACAAATTTTCCACATTTCTTTATCTTTTTTGAAAAAAAAAAATTGTTCACTCTTGTATTAGATTTATTTTAACGTGCAGAGATTCCCCTGTATTGAACATCGGCGGAAACAGAAATTATTAAAGAGAAGGAAATATCATGTAATGCCTACCGTACAGTCCCAAAATGTGAAGAGCCAATAATTAAATAAACAAATGAATGAATAAAACAAATAAATAAATAAAAAAAATAAGAGTATAATGAGACTAAATGTGCTTTAATGTTTTACGGTCAAACAGGGTGATTATGGATATCTTTATTTTGGCGCGGAAACAAAGGACGTCCCCCCACCGGAGAGAGTAAAATAAAACCAAAAGGTTTTGAAAGCATGAATGTGCTATTATGACTTTCGGGTTAAATTTTCTGGGGTTATTGTTTTAGACCTCGTTATGCGTAGACACGTAAAGCATGGATATGTATGTTCGCTCCGATTTTAAAATGGGGACATCGAGTAAATATCATGCTTTAAAACTTTACGAACAATGCATTGAACACAAACAGGTGGTGTGAGGAGACGCATCCTTTAGTCAGATCGCACCCACGGCGCATGGTGGCGCAGCCATAAGGCCGGGGGTTTGACTGGGAAGGGGGTTTTGTTCAAAAGGCACGACAAACACTGGGACTAGAACGGTTAATGATGGCCGACAGTCAGATTAAGATTAATCCCATTATTCCATAAAGGGAATGAGTGATGACTGGGATGTCCTTGCCTCAAATTGAAGACGGTCGGAATGATTAACGGTATTAACTGACACATAGCAGACACAACCAGGGAGTATAAGGAGAATTTAATGTGATGGGGAGTGAGCTTTAATTAGTATTGAAGCATGTAGGCCTAAATTTTGGGGGCGAGTGTGCTAAAAATAAAAATAACAAAGCAAGTGAAATTGCAAAAGAAAATTATAAATTCGTAAAAACATTATAAGTTGTATTAATAATTTGCATGATTTTTTTTTTCAAACACAATGTAATCATGATATGTATATATTATCTTTATTCACGGTATTGACGCGATTGTGGTTGCATCAGTTGTATGAAGCGTACCGCCTCACAAACCGTGAAAGGTCGGGGGTGTGAGCCCGTTCAAACCCCGGCCCGCGTCAAGACCAAAAAGGCGTTAAAGATGGATTGCTGCTACGACGGGCAGCTGTTTTGACATTCAACGATTATACGGGATATGAGCACGTCCGATTTGGCGACTGCTCATGCTGCGGCCACGCATCAATGGGCAATTGAATTTTCGGAAAGATTTGTATTTCTGATTGTTATCGAATAAAATGTGATTATTATTGGTGTAATCATACAATATAAGTTAGAAAACAAAGTGATCATGTTAATCGCAGCAGCAATTTCCACATTTCTTTATCTTTTTGAAAAAAAAAAAATTGTTCACTCTGTATTAGATTTATTTTAACGTGCAGAACGATTCCCTGGTATTTTGAACGTCTGATCGGCGGAAACATGAAATTATTAAAGAGAGGAAATATCATTGTAATGCCTAACCGTATCAAGTCCCAAATGTGAAGAGCCAATTAAATAAACAAATGAATGAATAAAAACAAATAAATAAATAAAAAAAATCAAGTAGTATAATGAGAACTAAAATGTGCTTTAATTTTTACGGTCAAACAGGGTGATTAATGGATATCTTATTTTGGGCGCGAAATCAAGGACTGTCCCCCTAGGCA
>JZLH01S0600241.1:126696-152506 GCA_001188425.1 Eucidaris tribuloides
GCAGGCCGCAACCTCTTTCGAACACATGCTGAATTTGTTTCTTCTTCATGAATCCACTTAACATTAAGTAGCGATATTAATGAGTTCACACAACATATGTTAACCCATACCAGATTACTCCTGTTGTAGGCAGCATTCTGTGGGGTGACGTCATATAGTTTCCATGAAAACTCTCGTTAAACACGCGACTAACAAGGAAACAAGCACACAACTGGTAAGCCCCAAATTGTAACATCCCAAAATGCTCTGAACATTTCCAGATTTCGAAAACCACATACGCGGAACCTGAATGCACCAAATCAAAAATGTAACGAAGCTGTAAATGACTGTAGTGACGAACGATTTATTCAAATTTCAAACTAACATTTCGTCAAACACTTACTGAAAACGTTCGTTATTTGGCTAGCTAGAAACTTACATTATTCTAAAGAAATGTAACGAAAATTGATGTGTCTGCAGCAAGCTCTTTACCTCTCATGCCACTCAATACTCTTTGATGACATCTTTTTTTGCATGAGAACCACGTACAATACTGAAAACCGTAACGTTATTCCACGTACTTGTTGTTTTTTTGCTTATATTGACGTTTCTGTGAAATATGCAGTAATCATGGCCTTGCACGTTCCATAAATTACTTAGTTATTTATTTATATTATCAAACACGATTTTATGTTGAGATGAATGAAAAGAGAACATTGATTGAGTCTTGTTGTTGCCTAAGAGATACTGAATCAGAAATCTTGGATTTCCACTGCTTCAAAGAGTACCAACGAAACATTGACTTATAATCAATGGGATTTCATAATTTGTTTTGTAATCAGTAGACGAAGATGTTGTTACATACAATATAATTTCAGGCTGTTTGTCTAAGGAAAGCGACAATTCATTGTTTACAGACTAAAAAGTAATACCAAATGTGATTTATATTTCCTGCAAATGAGTAAAATAGACGAATGGTTTTGCGCCGTGCTGGGTTGAAAAGCTGACTGTTGTTTTCAACTGAAGAATCAGCTGTAAACTTGCTGCCTGTGTACTCGAAACGAAAGGAACTTTTATGATCCTTTGGTGTGATATTGTTTAAAAGGGTCCTGAGCTTCTCCTGCACTTAGAGTACAGATCAGTACGAATGGCTGCTTGAGAGTTGGTAAAAGGGGGGGGGGGAACGACAAGATCGTGGCTCTCATTCCGAAGATAGAGCATTGTAACGAGAGGTCCGGTTTCTGCAGGTGTTCTATGTTCGATATAAGGTTGAACGAAGAAAATGTCGTGAAGTGGACACGGGGAAAAGCGCGGAGTTAGCGATGAGCTTACAAAGATATCGCAAGATGAGAAGTAAGAGGGGAATGTTCAGCGTGTCGAGCTTTAGTGTTTTTGGAGTGTGGTCATAAGTTTTCGGAGCAGAGAAACAAATAAAATAGAAGGTCGATTCATGAACATGTCATTTATCGTCGCACCGTGTGGGATCTATTGTCTCATGACTTTTGTAACAATGTAAAGGGAATTTTTCTGACTTTCATAAATCAATGCATTAAGTTGATATTTATTTTGTGTGTGTAATCCTTGATCATAAAGAAGATTGAAAAACAGATTTTGCTTTCTTTGGGATGTATGAACCCGGGATATGGCATAATAAGAATGTTCTTACCCTATATGAACAAAGTCAACCGAACAATCGTATATCTAGTTTGGCGAGGAATTAAAGTGACATACAAAGGAGTAAAGGTGAATTTACTACAATTTATTAACGCTGAGAGCCCATTTTGGTACAATATTTTGTTACCCGTTACGGGTTATACAATATTCATCCCCCCCCCAATATTGTAACATTTTAGGTCCACATTTGTAGTTTCAAATGTGCGAAATTAAACACTACACAAAAAATAAGTTCCCCGCTTTTTAAAATTCCATAACATTTTTAACGAAATGGTTTTGAGGGCAGAATAATTTGGCAGGAGTGTTTCTGCACTCATTGACTAACTCTGTGTAAAATGTGATTGATCCGTCAAAGTCATGCATGAGTGAGGGCACGTAAAAGGAACAAATGTCACTTTTCGAAAAGTCACAAGGTCATTTTGAAGGATTTGTGATGGCAAGGATTTTGACAAATTCTGTTTCTGTTGAATGATTACCTATTTAATGTTATCAGCTATCGTTGACCCCTAACAATCTTTTGGCACTTTTCGGCACATTTACAGCTTCAGTGGCTCAATTTAACAATTTCCATTCCATCCTCATTTTGAAATTGGTAAAATCCATTAAGTTTACTGAATAAAATTGAAATTCCGATATTTTTCAGGGCACTGTATCTTTACAGCCGTTGGTATGGACATACGAGGTTGTTAACCATGGCTCAGGGTTTAGTGAGCACACTTTATAAATAAAGCAAAAAATACATTTATTTACCGTTATTTTGGCATAAGAATGACTCGCCTGTGACTTTTGAAAAGTGACATTTTTGCCTTTAATTCATGCTCACTATGCATGGCTGACGAGATTAATCTTATTACAATAGCAGAGATTAGTCAGGGAGTGTGGAAATGTCCTGCCAAGTTATTTTGCTAACTATTTCATTAAAAAGTGTATGGTAATTTTGAAACAAGGGGGAACTTACTTTTTGTGTTCAGTGTTTAACATTAATAACATGTAAAATTTAAATCTTGAACTCTTTCATCACCGCAAGGTGGCAAACGTTACACCTCGAAACGTGTTGATATCGTTGAGGTACAAAAATTGTCACTTCGTGGTGAACTGTGTAGTTGTCATGATTTCTATCAATATTGTATAACAGGGCATACTATATATTTTTTTCTTGCTTAAAGAATTTTAATAAGTTTGCGAATTCTGTTTTTTTACCAAACACCTACAGAATCCGGGGAAGTTAAGGTTGGCGAGGGACGGTTCAATGGAGAAGGCATCGGGAGGTGGATTGCACGAGTCTCGATGGCATTAATCTGTGGCACACTGACGATGGTCGCAACAGGAGGGCGACGTCGCGTGCCGTCAACCGGGTACCGAGGGCGTGACAGGCGGTGGGCGGGTCACGCCGGGAGAGACAGAAACTGCGAACGCGTCACGTCGTGCTGAGGAATATGCAATGTAACGGGACCAGAATCGAAACTCATGGAGTGGCAGACATCCGGGTTTCGGGAATTTTACGGAACTTGTGTCAGCCGCCTTAAACTTCCCTGGTTTCGTGTATAGGTTGCTAGGATAGTTCCAGAATGACAGTGGCCAGTATCCACGTTCTTCCAGCCGCAGATAGCGTAAGCCAACAACAAGTGAGTGACGGTTGCTCAGCTAGCATCACATGACTACGTGAGTCGAATTTGGGGCATGAATCATAGAGTTAAAGAAGATAATGCTAAACAAATAACAACATACCGCTCGTAGCTAAATTATGGGTTATTATATTGTTATTATGAATGGGTTAATTTGAGAGTAAGAGTTCCGAACATAAAAGACAATATACGGCTTTAGTCCTTCTGGAACGGTTTAAGCGTCATGCCACACAAATCGCCAGTTATCTCTTGATCATAAAGTGCGCTCCTTTTGTACCTGGGAAGTATTCATAAGTCCGGACGAATGGTTCAGGCGCTCAGAGCAATTCACATACAAAATCTTTCCTTGTCTCTATGATTTGCGTAGCTTAAGAAGGTGTACCGTGGAATAAATATGCCAGGACAAAGTCGTCACTTGGCGGGATTTGAACGCAGGATCTCTTGCAATTGATATATCCATTAGGAGCGCGATATATCGATATGGCAATATATCGCGATATAAAATCATATTCAATATGGGCAGGTTATGGAATTCTTGGTTATGATATACGTGGGTGTTACGATATTTTGTGCGATATATCCCTCTTAGGGATTCCTTTGTTAAAACCGGTCAAACAAAGCATCAAATACTCCACAGACTTCAGCCAGGCGCCTCCACGACCTTTTAAAAAACGAATGAATTAATTTATCTCTGTTTCGCACTTGTAATTTAAGTACGTTTCAATATGAAGATTAAGGTATTGAGGTTACTGCAGTGTTGTGATCGCCACCGTTATTCGCCATTCCCATGAGGCCAAAACACTTGAGCATTATACATTTCATAAACAGGGCTTTATATCTAGTTGACAAAGCAAAACTTTCTTCACTGTTCTAAAGTAATAGTATAGACTCTTTCTAGGTGATTGTTTTACATCTTATGAAGATCGACGCGATTATTCCATTTGGGTGATTCCCCTTTCAATGCAGCAGGTTTACCATTGCGATACGTCCCCGCCACAGAGGTCGCAACAGGTCGGCAGCGATCAGGGTGATGCATCAGCTGGTTGGACTGGTAGTGATCGGGTCGGCAGGGAGCGACCCGCCACCTGTCTTTCAAGGGTGAGGATTCTAGTCAGGTACCAGACGGTAGAAGCTCCTGAATCCCGAGGGGCGATGCGAACACAACTCTCGAACGGAGACAGCGACTGTACTGGAGCGCATGTGACGATCAACGGAACTCGAGGATAAGAGGACGTATGAATTCATCGTACAGTCTCGTGAAGGTTATCCTGCAGGTGGCGAGGGTGACGGAACGCAAGCCATCGAACGGTCTTATGTCACGACAGTCTGCAGTGGTGAGGATTGTGGGAGGCTTTGTAGACTCTTAAAACAAATAAAAATCAAACAAATCAAAAATATTTTCCACTTTTTTGCTCACGTACCACCCGAGAAAATAGCGCAACCATGCTTACTCCTCTAGTCAGAATGAGCCACTTGACAGTCACTTTGTAGAAAAATAGTATATCATATTTACAAAGATGACGTCAACAATATGAGTCACTTTTAATCTTCCGTTCGGAATATGTTATGTTCAATGGGAAAGCTGTGTTTGACGATCTAATGAATAACCTTTCACATATCTGTCAAAACATTAATTTTATGCTACACCCTTTTCAGATTTTGTTAGAATTTAGAATATGTAAATAAAAAGAATTTTTTTTTAAACGGACAAGCTAATAACGCTTTGAGGATTCTTGTGTTCTTTCAATCATTAATCAATGTATAGATGGTAAACAGTTGACGGGCAAGAAGGTTTGAGCGATTAAGGTAGCTTAATTTCAGTGTAATGAAAGCGAAAACGCAGGCCCACATGATTATAGATTTATCATTCTTCTTAACCATTTTTATTTTGTGCAAGTGAGTTCCGCCATTATTTCCTCCTCAATATCAGATTACATGTGAAGCAATTAGCTACAAAGAAAATGTACTGTCAACCGTTTCATATTTCTCTTACATTTGTTACCTGTTATTCCCACCTCTGCAATTTCCGTCATCTTTAACGAGAAAGGGCTCCAGTCTGGCAAAAGCGGCAGCAACAGGACGCTAAAAAAGTATTTTGAATATTAAACACTACATTATGGACTCACAAAAGAATCGTGCCAAACTTTGCGGTGAATCGAACATAACCTCACACACGCGGAAATGTCATTCCGTATGAATATTCTTTAATATTATTAATTTATATTTTTCAGGTCTGAGGCGGTACGATAGGCTAGGCGTGTCGTACCACTAGGCAGTTCAACAAGTCTGCGTTCTTCGTGGCTAACAGCCGCCAGTGGCGGCTGCCGCCTCAGAGGAATAGTCATCGAGTACCAACCAAATAACAGCGACATGGCGCGGCCCGAAGACACATCCCGTATGGCTCTTTGCTGGAGTGACGACCCAGACCCAATTTGAAATCAACCGGCTGCCATCCGTTTTCAAACTTACACGTTTGTGAAGCGAGAAAATCGGTTTGTAGAAGCGAACAGGGCAATCGTCAGTGAAGAGAACGCAGAAAGCAGGTAATAAATGAAATGCGTGACGTTGCGCACAAAGTTGTTCAGGGAGGCAGCCCCCCCCCCCCATCCCCATTAATATGTTTAAAAAATGAAATAAATTTGTAAAAATCACTTTTGTTTACATGAAAAAGTGGCCAGAAAAATCCAAATGTTACAGGTTTTGGCCCCCCCCCGTCCAATAAAATCACGCTGTATAACCTCAAATGAAGTTGCAATCTGATGGCATAAATTCGATTAAGAGGTCTTTATGTCGAATTAACAACCCTTGGTCATGGCCGACAGAACATGTCACATCAGGTCTAAATAGATATTATTCCAGTCTATGATGAAAAGTTAAGGGTTATGACTTTTACAAGACACTTGTGATTTAACACCGATTACCAATTTAAAAGGTTTAATTCAAGAGTTTGCAATGCTCACACGTACGAAACCCTCTGAGTATGTCAATCCAAGTGACGTCCACAAATCGAATTAAACCTAAATTTGTTATTTGACGAAGCAGTTTGTCTGTATCTCACTTTTCATTTTAAATGAATAAGTTTACGTTTTGCTTGGTGGTGGTATATCATTTCAAGGAAACTTTGAATACATGAGTTGATTACACTTGGATTAGATCGAAAAAACATTGGCCATGTTGCTAAAAAATCTGCAATTCCTGAAATCGACGGAAAGTCAATTTAAGCACAAAACAAGAAGATACCTAGTAGCGAGCTTATACCACTTAGCAGCATTACCTACACACTGGAACACTCATGGCCATATCATCACATCATAGGGCCTTACTAAACGGTCATGATCACATCATGCATAATTAAAGCTAAATTAGCGAAGTGGAAATCCATGTGTGAATTATTATGTAGCTATATGCTCCGAGGCTCCTCGCCTAAATTGGTAGCTAAATTCAATGCTAAACTGCAGCAGGATATGATGAGGTAATTCATATTAGTCAATTATGGTGGGGCTTTGAAATCAGACTGTGAAAGCGGCCGCTTATGCTCGCACGCACAATCATACTCGACAGTATGGCACTCAAAATCCGGGGTGTCTGCATTGAATGTTTAACACCAAGAGGAAGCATAACTGGGGGGGGGGGGGGGCGGGAGTGGGGAGGGGGGTAGCTGTTTCGTGCTACTGTTTGGTGCAGTAATCAAGATATTCTGATTATTTGTTAGCAGCGTGTACGCATGTCAGAAGGACATTATGGTCTTTTGTTGTCTTTTCAATCTAATATTTTATTGTTATTTTCAAAAATATTATTAAAGACTTGATACAAACTTGTGTGCCTTCCCAGCCGCAAATTAATATCAAGTTGTCGCCCACTAAATTTTCCGCTTTCCTTAGTCATTTAATATTCATGCAAGATGAGTTCATATTCTAAGCTTCCAGACTTTTACTTGTTTGCTCTCCTCCAGTGCGTCCGGTGCCCCACCAACATCAACCATCCACTACAGGAATCGGCACGCGTACTGAAATATCACCTGGGCCAACCCTTTCCTGTGGCTCCCGGGGTGGGGTCATGAAGGAGTACACTACTGCCTGATCGACTGGAAAACGAACAAATATTCTCACAGGCGGGCCGAACCAATCGGAGGAGTAATGTGGCTTCATGTGCAGATTCCCTTGAGAAAATATAGAATTTATCAGTGGCAAGCCAGCAACGGTAGAAGGAGTCGTCCGCTATCGAGTGCTAAATATAGCAGTCAGACAAAATATAACGAGACAGTAAGTATGCGAAGGGAACTTTGTCACCAATAATAATTTTAAATGATGTTTTGAATTGTTTTATCAACCATAGTACATAATATATTTATCATTAATTTAATTAATTAATCAATTTATTTATTTATCATTTATTTTTTATTTTTCATTATTCTCTATTATTTATTTATTCATTTGTTTATTTATTTATTCTCTTTAGTAGCATTTATAAATATACTTATCAAAACATATTTGGATTAAACACTTTGCGGCAGGGGCCTCATTGTCTCATCGTTCTACCGTTCTTGATTCGAATTCTCCAACTCGTGTAAGATTTAATACTCAACATCTACAACCTAACTACGTTACTCTAGCCATTTCTATTTTGGTAATCTAAAAATGAGTAAATAAACACGCAAAAAAAGGGGGTTTGTAGTAGGTTGAAACCGTCCTGACACCGGCATTTTGGGAAGATGATACTCGTGCGTGGTGGTTGGTTGGTACCCTTTTATGAAATATGACGCATGCATCTTTGGCGGCTACGTAATGAGTGTCTAAACATTCTTTCTATCCTGAAACATTCTACTGTGTCTGTCTTAACGCATGTTTATATAGTGCGTCACCTCTAAGTTGGGCACTTTTTTGAGCACCACATAAAAAAAACGTCTGTGACCACACAACGAAACCTAATCGCCAGACATGATAGTAATCTTTTCTTAGCGGAAAATATTAACCCCAGGTTATAGTTGAGCAGCCAATCGCAAACACAGTTGAACTTGACTAAGTTTTGACTTCCAAGTACCCTCGGGGCCCCGGTCAAAAAAGAACAGACATTTCAGCTGAAAACAAACAATAAACAACAGGCAGCAGGACAGTCGAAAGACTTAGGTCGGGCCCGAAGTACTTGGAAATGCGCGAAAGTGGACCATGACAACACAAAAATATGTCAATTAATTCTAACATTCCCGTAAAAATTGAAAACATCTGGTTCCAATAATAACATTACGCGTTTGAACGAATGACTGACAATCGAAGAACTCCGGAGACATTGCCGATATCATGACGATGTTGCTATAATGCTACATTTTTCTGGCCTTCAAGTTGAAGACTGTTAGGTCGTCTGTTTAGGGATTTTTGTGGCATTATTATCATCAATATCCTGTTTGTTTCGTTCTGATTACTAAGGTGAATCGCAAATATGTTATCGCCTACTAGCACATTTTGACAGAAGGCTGGATTTTCTGGAGACGCGTAAGTTTGGTAAGTTGTTAGAAGATGATAAATCAAAGCCATTATTTCATGATGTTGTCAGAACAGTACATTTTCAAACTGTAAAATCACAATCTTAGCAGGCTTAATCAACAACTCTTGTCGGAATTTAAACAACATATCTATGGAGACATTTAGTATGGTCGCAGTGCGAAAATATCTTGAGTGATGTGTTTTTGTTCTGTGATATGTTAGATATACAATTATTTTGCTTTACAAAAGGCGTTATGGTACCCCATATTAAATAGACGATAGTTTTCCGCAAATAAAAACTGCAGGCCGCAACCCTTTCGACCCATGCTGAATTTGTTTCTTCTGAATCACTTAACATTAAGTACGATATTAAATGCAGTTCACACAACTACATGTTACCACCAGATTCTCTGGTTGTAGGCCACATTCCTGTGGGCGTGACGTCATATAGTTTTCCATGAAAACTCTCGATTAAACACGCGACTAACAAAGAAACAGCACACACACTGGTAAGCCCCAAATTGATAACATCCCTAAAATGCTCGAAACATTTCCAACTTTCGAAAACCACATCACCAGGAACCGATGCCCAAATCCAAAAATGTAACGAACTGAATTAAATGACTGTAGTGACGACGATTATTTCAATTTCAAATAACATTTCGTCAAACACTTACTGAAACGTGTCCGTTATTTGCTACTAACGAAACTTACATTTATTCAAGAAATGTAACGAAAATTGATGTGTCTGCACAAGCCCTTTACCTCCTCATGCCACTAATACATCTTTGATACATCTTTTTTTCATGAGAACCAGTACAATACTGAAACCGTAACCGTTTTCCACGTACTTCTGTTGTTTTTGTTATATTGACCGTTTCTGTGAAATATGCAGTATCATGCACTTGCACGTTCATAAATTACTTAGTTATTTAGTTTATATTATCAACACGATTTATGTTGAGATGAATGAAAAGAGACAATTGATTGAGTCTTGTTGTTCCTAAGAGATACTGAATCAGAAATCTTGGATCTTCCACTGCTTCAAAGAGTACTCAACGAACATTGACCTTATTAATACAATGGGATTTCATAATTTGTTTTGTATCAGTAGACGAAGATGTTGTGACATATGCAATATATTTCAGCTGTTTGTTCGTAACGAAAAGCGACATTTCATGTTTTACAGATAAAAAGTAATGACCAATGTGATTTATATTTCCTGAATGAGTAAAATGACGAATGGTTTGCGCCCGTGTGGGTTGAAAAGCTGACGTTGTTTTCACTGAAGAACAGCTGTAAACTTGGCTGCCTGTGTACTGGAAACGAAACGGACTTTTATCCTTTGGGTGTGATTTGTTAAGAGGGTCCTGAACTTTCCTGCCCACTTAGTACAGTCGTACGATGGCTGCTTGAGAGTTGGTAAAACGGAACAAGACGGTGTCTTCCATTCCGGTGAGATTTGTAGAGAGGTCCGGTTTCTGCAGGTCGTTCTATGTTCGATATAAGGTTGAACGAGAAAATGGTCGGTTGAAGTGGACAACGGGGAAAAGGCGCGGAGTTACGATGAGGCTTACAAAATATCCAAGATGAGAAAAGGGGAATGTTCACGTCCGAGCTTTAGTGTTTTGAGTGTGTCATAATGTTTCGGAGCAGAGAAACAAATAACATAGAGGTCGATTCATGAACATCATTTATCTCCACCGTGTGGGATTATTGTCTCATACTTTTTGTACATGTAAAGGGATATTTTCTCTGACTTTACATAAATCAATGCATTAAGTGTGATAATTATTTTGTGTGTGTAATCCTTGTCATAAAGAAGATTGAAAAACAGATTTTGCTTCTTTGGTGTAGAACCCGGGATATGGCATAATAAGATGTTCTTACCCTATATGACACAAAGTCAACCGAACAATCTATATCTAGTTTGCGAGGAATTAAAGTGACATACAAGGAGTTAAAGGTGAATTTACTACAATTTATTTACGCTGAGATGCCAATTTTGGTACAATATTTTGTTACCCGTTACGGGTTATACAATATTTGCATCCCCCCCCCCATATTGTACATTTTATGGTCCACATTTGTAGTTTCAAATGTGCCGAAAATCTAAAACACTACACAAAAAATAAGTTCCCCCTTTTTGAAAATTCGCATAAGCCCCACTTTTTAACGAAATGGTTTTGAGGCAGAATAATTTGGCAGGAGTGTTTCTGCACTCATTGATAACTCTTGGTGTAAAGATTGTGATTGATCCGTCAAGTCATAGCATGAGTGAGGGCACGTAATAAGGCAACAAATGTCACTTTTCAAAGAGTCACAAGGGTCATTTTTGAAGGATTTGTGTGGCAAGGATTTTGACAAATTCTGTTTCTGTTGAATGGATTAACGCTATTTAATGTTATTCAGGCCTATCGTTACCCCTAACAATTCTTTTGGCACTTTTCGGCACATTTACGCTTCGTGAGCTCAATTTAACAATTTCCATACCATCCTCAATTTTGAAATTGTAAAATCCATAAGTTTACTGAAAAAATTGAAATTCCGATATTTTTCAGGCAAACTGTATCTTTACACGTTGTATGGACATACGAGGTTGTAACCATGTCAGGTTCTAGTGAGCACACTTTATAAATAAAGCAAAAAAATACCATTATTTACGCGTTATTTTGGCATAAGAGATGACTCCCTGTGACTTTTGAAAAGTGACATTTTTGGCCTTTAATTCATGCTCACTCATGCATGGCTTGACGGATTAATCTTATTTTTACATCAGAGATTAGTCAAGGAGTGTGGAAATGTTCCTGCCAAGTTATTTTGCTAAACTATTTCATTAAAAAGTTATGGTATTTTGAACAAGGGGGAACTTACTTTTTGTGTAGTGTTTAAATTAATAACATGTGAAAATTTAAATCTTTGAACTCTTTCATCACCCAAGGTGCAACGTTACACCTCGAAACGTGTTGATATCGTTCAGGGTACAAAATTGCACCTTTCGTGGTGACTGTGTAGTTGTCATGATTTCTATCAATATTGTAAACAGGGCATACTATATATATTTTTTCTGCTTAAGAATTTTAATAAGTTTGACGTAATTCTGTTTTCTTTTACCAAACCTTACAGAATCCGGGGAGTTAAGGTTGCGAGGGACGGTCAATGGAGAGGGCATCGTGGAGGTGATGCACGAGTCTCGATGGCATCTCATCTGTGCCACCACGTGGTCGCAAGAGGAGGGCGACGTCGCGTGCCGTCAACTCGGGTACGAGGGCGTGACACGCGCGGTGCGGGTCACGCCGGGCAGCGACGAACTGGCGAACCGTCACGTCGTGCTGAGCGATATGCAATGTAACGGGACAGAATCGAAACTCATGGAGTGCAGACATTCCGGGTTTGGGAATTTTACGGAACTGTGTCAGCCGCTTAAACTTCCCTGGGTTTCGTGTATAGGTGCTGATGTTCCAGAAGACAGTGCCAGATCCAACGTTCTTCCAGCCGCAGATAGCGTACAGCCAACAACAAGTGAGTGACGAGTTGCTCAGAGCATCACATGCTACGTCGAGTCGAATGTTGGGGCAATGACATACATAGAGTTAAAGAAGATAATGCAAACAAATAACAACATACCGCTCGTACTAACATTATGGGTTATTATATTGTTATTATAATGGAGTATAATTTGAGAGTAAGAGTTCCGAACATAAAGACAATAACGGCTTTTAGTCTTCTGAACGGTTAAGCGTCATGCCACACAAATTCCCAGTTATCTCTTGATCATAGAAGTGCGCCTCCTTTTGTACCTGGGAAGTATTCATAGTCCGGACGAATGTTCAGCGCTCAGAAGCAATTCACATACAAAATCTTTCCTGTCTCTATGATTGCTAGCTTAAGAAGGTGTACCGTGGATAAATATCCAAGGACAAAGTCGTCTTGGCGGGATTTGAACCAGGGATCTCTTGCAATGATATATCCATTAGGAGCGGCGATATATCGATATGGCAATATATCGCGATATGAAAATCATATCAATATGGCGGTTATGGAAATCTTGGTTTTATCGATATACCGTGTGTACGATATTTTGGCGATATATCCCTATTAGGGATTCCCTTTGTTAAAACCGTCAAACAAAGCATCAAATACTCTCACAGACTTCAGCCAGGGCGCCTCCACGACCTTTTAAAAACGAATGAATTACATTTATCTGCTGTTTCCACTTGTAATTGCTAAGTACTTTCAATATGACAGATTAAGTATTGAGGTTACTCAAGTGTTGGATCGCCACCTTATTCCCATTCCCATGAGCCAAAACACTTGAGCATATACTTTCAAAACAGCTTTATATCTATTGACAAAGCAAAACTTTCTTCACTGTTCTAAAGTAATAGTATAGACCTCTTTCTAGGTGATTGTTTTACATCTTATGAAGATGACCGATTATTCCATTTGGGTGATTCCCCTTTCAATCGACAGGTTTACCATTCGATACGTTCCCGCCACCAGAGGTCCAACAGGTCGGCAGCGACAGGGTGACCATCAGCTGGTTGGACTGGTACGATCGGGTCCAGGAGAGCGACCCCACCGTCTTCAGGGTGAGGATTCTAGTCAGGTACCGACGGGTAGAAGCTCCTGGAATCCCGAGCGATGCGAACTACACTCTCGCAACGGAGACACCGACTTACTGGACCCATGTGACGATCACGGAACTCGAGGAAAGAGCGACGTATGAATTCATCGTACAGTCTGTGAGGTTATCCCTGCAGGGTGGGGAGGTGACGGAACCAGCCAGTCGACCGGTCTATGTCACGACAGTCTGCAGTGGTGAGGATTGTGGAGCTTTGTAGACTCTTAAAACAAATAAAAATCAAACAAATCAAAAATAGTTTCCACTTTTTTCTCAGTACCACCCGAGAAAATAGCGCAACCCATCTTACTCTCTAGTCAGATGAACCACTCTGACGTCACTTTGTAAATAGTATATCATATTTACAAAGTGGCGTCACAATTATGAGCTCACTTTTAACCTTCCGTTCGGAATATGTTTGTTCATGGAAAGTGTGTTTGACGAATCTATGAATAACCTTTCACATATTGTACAAAACATTAAATTTTATGCTACACCTTTCAGATTTTGTTTAAATTTAGAATATGTAAAATAAAAAGTAATTTTTTTTTAAACGGACAAGCCTAATAACGCTTTGGAGGATTCTTGTGTTCTTTCAATCATTTAATCAATGTATAATGGTAAACAGTTGACGGGAAGAAGGTTTGTCGATTAAGGTAGCTGTATTTCAGTGTATGAAAGCGAAAACGCAGCCACATGATTATAATTTATCATTCTTAACCATTTTTATTTTGCAGTGAGTCACCTTATTTCCTCCTCAATATCAGATTACATGTGAAAGCAATTACTACAAAGAAAATGTACTTCACACGTTTCATATTATCTTTACATTTCGTTACCTGTTATTCCCCCACCTCTGCAATTTCGTCATCTTAACGAGAAAAGAGGCTCCAGTCTGCAAAAGCGCAGCAACAGGACGCGTAAAAGTCATTTTGAATATTAAACACACATTATGGACTCATCAAAACGAAATCGTGCCAAGCTTTGCGGTGAATCGAACATAACCTCACACACGCGGAAATGTCATTCCCGTATGAATATCTGTTAATATTATTTAATTTATATTTTTCAGGTCCTGAGGCGGTACGTAGGCTAGGCGTGTACGTACCAACTAGCAGTTCAACAAGTCTGCGTCTTTCGTGGCTAACACCGCCAGTGGGCGGCTGCGCCTCAGAGGAATACGTCATCGAGTACCAACCAAATAACACCGAACAGTGCGCGCCCGAAGACACATCCCGATTGGTCTTTGCTGGAGTGACGACACAGACCCAATTTGAAATCACCGGGCTGCATCCGTTTTCAACTTACACCGTTTTTGTGACAGCGAGAAATCGGTTTGGTAGAAGCGAACAGCAATCGTTAGTGAAGAGAACCGCAGAAGCAGGTAATAAATGAAAGCGTGACCGTGCGCACAAGTTGTCAGGGAGGCAGAGCCCCCCCCCCCCATCCCCATTAATTGTTTAAAAAAATGAAATAATTTTAAAAATCACTTTTTTTACATTGAAAAGTGCCAGAAAATCCAAATGTTCAGGTTTTTGCCCCCCCCCCCCCTCCCAATAAAATCACCGTGTATAACCTCAAATGAAAGTTGCATCTGGTGGCATAATTCGATTAGAGATCTTTATGTCGAATTAACACCTTGGTCATGCCGACAGAAACATGTCACATCAGGTCTAAATAGATATTAATATCCAGTCTATGATGAAAAGTTAAGGTTATGACTTTTACAAGAACTTGTGATTTAACCCCGATTACCATTTCAAAGGTTTAATTCAGATTTCATCTCACACGTACGAACCCCCTCTGAGTATGTCATCAGTGACCCACAAATCGAATTAAACCTAAATTTGTATTTGACGCAAGCATTTTGTCTGTATCTCACCTTTCATTTTAAATGAATATGTTTACGTATTTGCTGGTGGTGGTAATCATTTCAAGAAACTTTGATACATGAGTGATGACACTTGGATGTAGATCGAAAAACATTGCCCATGTTGCTCAAAATAATCTGCAATATCCCTGAAATCGACGGAAAGCATTTAGCACAAAACAAGAAGATACTAGTACGACTTATACACTTACAGCATTACCTACACACTGGACACTTCATGGCCATATCATCACATCATGGGCCTACTAACGGTCCATGATCACATCATCATAATTAAGCTAAATTACGAAGTGGAAATCCATGTGTGAATTATGTTATTAGGCTATATCCGAGGCTTCCTCGCCTAATTGTAGCTAATTCAATGCTTAACTGCACAGGATATGATCGAGGTAATTCATATTTAGTCAATTTGGTGCTTTGAAATCAGACTGTGAAAGCGCGCTTATGCTCGCACGCACAATCATACTCGACAGTATGCACTCAAAACGTCCAGGGGTGTCTGACATTGAACTGTTAACACAAGAGGAACCATAAAGTGGGGGGGGGGGGGGGCGGGGCGGGGGTACTGTTTCGTGCTACTGTTTGGCAAGTAATCCAAGATATTCTGATTTTTGTAGCAGGTGTACCATGTCAGAAGGACATTTGGTTTTGTTGTCTTTTTCAACTAATATTTATTTTGTTATTTCAAAAATATTATTAAAGACTTCGATAAAACTTGTGTCTTCCCAGCCGGCAAATTAATATCAAGTTGTCGCCCACTAATTTTCCCTTTCCTTAGTCATTTAATATTCATCAAAGATGATGTTCATATTCTAGCTTCCAGACTTTTAACTTGTTTGCTCTCCTCCAGTGCCGTCCGGTGCTCCCACCAACATCAACCACCACTACAGGAATCGCACCGTACTGAAACTCACCTGGGACCCCCCTTCCTGTGGCTCCCGGGGTGGGGTCATGAAGGAGTACACCTACATGCTGATCGACTTGGAAAACGACAGAATATCTCACAGCGGGCGAACCAATCGAGAGTATGTAGCGCTTCATGGTGCAGATTCCTTGAGAAAATATAAATTTATAGTGGCAGCCAGCACGGTAGAAGGAGTCGGTCCCTATGCAGTGGCTAATATAGCAGTCAGACCAAATATACGAGACAGTAAGTATGCGAAGGGAACTTTGTCACCAAATAATAATTTTAATGATGTTTGAATTGTTTTATCAACCATAGTACATATATATTTATTCATTAATTTATTAATTAATCAATTTATTTATTTATCTATTTATTTTTCATTTTTTCATTATTTCTCTATTATTTATTTATTCATTTGTTTATTTATTTATCTCTTTAGTACATTTATAAATATACTTATCAAAACATATTTGGATGAAACCACTTTGCGGCAGGGGCCTCATTGTGCTCATCGTTCTTACCGTTCTTGATTCGAATCTCCTCGTGTAAGATTTAATACTCAACATCTACAACCTACTACTGTTTACTCTAGCCATTTCTATTTTGGTATCTAAAAATGAGTAAATAAACACGCAAAAAAGGGGGTTTGTAGTAGGTGAAACCGTCTGACACCGGCATTTTGAGAAGATGACTCGTGGCGGTGGTTGGTTGGTACCCCTTTTATGAAATATTACGCATGCATCTTTGCGGCTACGTAATGAGTGTCTCAACATTCTTTCTATCCTGAAACATCACGTGCTGTCTTACGATGTTTATATAGTGCGTTCACCTCTAGTTGCACTTTTTTGACACCACATAAACAAAACGTCTGTGACTCACACAACGAAACCTATCGCCAGACATGATAGTAATTTTTCTTTTACGGAAAACATTAACGCCCAGGTATAGTTGACAGCCAACCCAAACACAGTTGAACTTGACTAGTTTGATTCCAGTATCCTCGGGGCCCCGGTCAAAAAAGAAGACATTTCAGCTGAAAACAAACAATAACAACAGCAGCAGGGACTGTCGAAAGACTTAGGTCGCCCGAGTACTTGGAAATGGCGCGAAAAGTGGGACCATGACAACACAAAAATATGTCAATAATTCTACATTCCCGGTAAAAATTGAAACATCTGGTTCCAATAATAACATTTACGCGTTTGAACGATGACTGACCATCGAAGACTCGGAGACATTCCGATATCATGACATGTTGCTATAATGCTACATTTTTCTGCCTTCAAGTTGAAGACTTTAGGTCGTCTGTTAGGGATTTTTGTGGCATTATTATCTCAATATCCTGTTTGTTCGTTCTGATTACTAAGGGGAATCGGCAAATATGTATCCCTACTACGACATTTTGACAGAGGCTGGATTTCTGGAGACCGTAAAAGTTTGGTAGTTGTTAGAAGATGATTAAATCAAAGCCATTCATTTCATGATGTTGTCAGAACAGTACATTTTCAAACTGTAAAATCACAATCTTAGGCACTTACATCAACACTCTTCGGATTTAAACAACATATCTATGGAGACATTTAGTAGGTCCATGCGAAATATCTTGAGTGATGTGTTTTTGTTCTGTGATATGTTAGATATACAATTATTTTGCTTTACAAAAGGCGGTTAGATACGCCCATATTAAATAGACGATAGTTTTCGGCAAATAAAAAAAATGAACACTTGATTGTATTGCTCACTTTCTCCATTTCAATGCAAAATTCAGTTTATCATAAAATTTCTTATATTGCACAGTCGTCGTTTAACGCATTTATCAAACATCTTATTCGTCCCATTGTCTGAACGGCGAGATAGTATTTAGTGAGTCAGTTTTTGCATGTAACTTTATTATGATTACCATCACATCAGAACATACAGTCATGATCGTGCTGTCATGACGCTGCAAAATGGCGCTATTTCCGTGATGTACGGCTGTCCGTCTGTTGTCAAATAATGTATACCCGATGTCAGGATGATAGTACTCTATCCAGGGATGTCACTGAAACAGATAACCGCAGACACTCCTTCGATTTGTCCTTCGTTTATCAAAATGGCGACGATCTTGAGAAGATGTGAGGATGGTGTGACAAACCTGACAATTATCGAGAACTCACATTATGGAATTATAGCTGAAAGAACGTAGTCTTATAACAGTACGGAAAAATGCTATACATAAGGATTCGGTATAATTACTAAGCTCATAAACGGCCTAAATGGTAGAATATTGATAATAATAATAATAATAATAGATATGATTTATATTGCGCCAAATCCACTCTGCAGAGTGCTCTAGGCGCAGGGTATAATATAGAATTTGGGAGAGGGAGTTGAAAAATGGGGAAAAAAATGAAATAATCAACGGGAGGCATTAAACAAGTACGTTTTTAGACTGCGTTTGAATGACTCTGGGGTATTGCAACTTCTGATAACTGCAGGTAGGCTATTCCATTGAGCAGGACCAGCGTGAGCGAAAGCTCGTTCCCCCCATGTTTTTGTAGATTTTGGAACAACAAGAAAACCAGAGTTGGATGAACGTAAAGATCTGACGGGAGTGTAATTACTAACAAGACCTATATTATAAAGAGGAGCAGAACCCTTGATGCAATGGAAAACGAGAAGTAAAATTTGATGCCATATTGTACTGTTAAAATAGTTGATTTGGAAGACTTGCAATGGTTGCAGAGCACCATTAGCCTATCTATGAACGATTTGCTTTTTCCGACTGACCTCAGACCCTTATCATTAAAAAATGAAGGAAAGATCCTCCTTATTGGGGATGAATGTCCTCCTATAATATTGAGAATGAATGCGGAAAAGTACGATTTTCAAGTGAATTTCTGGTAGTTTTGATTAGTACACCACAGTTGTATACAGGGTGCACTTATTAGCAAGTACGGTTTTGAATCATTATGTTGAACCCAAAATTATTTTACGAATGATCTGTTAGCTAATGAATGGGCTACACTGGAGCTATTTTCTTCAGAAATGTGCTTTTTATTCCAATGCCTTGCTAGTAATACAAAATATAAATAAATGTTGAAAATTTTGTGACCGTTCTATCCGATTGTTTTTATGGACCTTCTAAACGTGCAAGGAAATTGAGATTGCAATATTTAGAAGCCTCAAATACCAGAGGTTCAAAAATTCATACAAGCAAACCCATTATGATTGGGGCTCTCTTAGATGCCCATGATTAACTACAAGTGACATTTCTTTTGATCCTAGAATCGATTTGACTGCTGTCTAAACGATAACGTCCTTTCCCTCAGTAAGTTGCGCGGGGCCTCATTAAAGGTGAACTGGTGACGTCACCAGTCCAAATTACCCGTTAGCCTGGGGAAGGGGAAAGGGACATAAGGTCACCAGTAAGCAGGTGTAGGTTGATTGTAGCCAAAGTGGTGACCCCTTATTTTTCGGTCGTTCATCGGTAACTAATATATCCTTTGCCACTTGTCGCCGCCGGCTCATGTTCACATTTTTGTATCCAGACCGTATCCTACCGCACGCCGGAAAGACATACACCCCGGATATCCAAACATGGAATCCTACCACGGAAGACCTATTAACAAAGCCGAGGCGCAGTCCATGCTGTTTCATACATGTACACTCTAAGGGGGAAAGGGTTCCTAAATGGTTCTCATCTTGTCACTAAAGCGGCGCCATTTTGGGGGTGCGTATTAGCACCATTTTGACCTTAAAAGGGCTCCCATTAGCTCCAACCTGTCTTAAATGGCGACATCAAGAACCATGTCTACGTCAAAATGGTGGTAATAAGCATCCATAAATGATTGTACGAAAATGGGTCCGCTATTGTGATACAATGGTTCTAAAGGAAATCTTTTAGGAACTGTTTTTTTTCTTAGAATGTATCCCGCGAGGACTCATCAAGCATTAATAACTTCTTACTTTTAAATCTTGTTTTCTTACGTTTTTTCATACCAAAATTGTTTCAGAAAAACACGTATTGAAAGCAGACCTGCAATCTCTCATTTTGGCGACGAATATAACATTTTACATTCAAAACTCAGAGTTGTCATGACTTTCAAAAAAGTACTGTTATTTGCGTAATCCTTGATGTCGATCGTTTACAATCATGACTTGCTTATTCCACAATACAAAGTTCCCATATTTGATTTTAAGTATAATCTCAAGCAATGAGGTTCACTTAGTATATCGCCATCTGATATGAATTGTTTCCTTCGAATGCAATCGGTTAAGGTAGCCTGGTAGAAAAGGCCCCGCCCCCTCTCTGGCGTCATAATTATCATAAGTCCTTGTACCGGAAGGGATTTCCAAATTATGAAACAAATTCAAACGCGAAAGTAGGCTTTAAGGCAAGGACCTTGACAGTCAATTTAGCCTGATTTAATTTCCCTGCTTGAATATAATATTTGTGTTGATATGGCCATGTGTATAAACAAGTTCAATGAGGTCATCAGTAAGTTGTTCCTATTTGCCTATCTGTAGTCTGGATTCCAGACGCTTGCCCGACTGAAGCCTTTACTCTGATTGATACAGTCGGTTTAAAATTCACCCACCGTTCCACTGCCGAATGGACGCTATCATGAACAAATTCACTGGTTTTGGTGTTTGGATTGGTATCATAATTATGAATGGCGGGATTTCAGTTTCCACCGTAACGTCAGCATAACGTCTAGCAATCAGACTAGCCTTCTGGCCTTTGTGAATGGTTATTGTTATTGCTTTGTTTTATTTTGTCTCATCAAAGTGTACACGGGGACGTGTTGGTGTTATGGAGCATCTTGCATCACGTTTAAACAGTGGGCCAACAGCAAACTGCGTACATGTCATTCAACATAAATAATTATACTCAAGATCTGCTCACGTGACAAATTCATTAAAATTCTCTGGAGATTTTTTTTTAAAAGAGACAACACACTCATCTTTTCACTTTATCTTCTTTTATGTTCATTAGATTTTGTTGGGTCCCTGCATTTGTCTGTGACTTGTCACCTGGTAGTTTAAGCTAACGTAGCACTTTCAAAAATATTCCATTAGTTTGAACTCGGTGTACTTTTTTTCAAATTACCTCTCATATAAACATTTCCCAGGGCATACAGGAATATGACAAAAGGGCGGAATATGCCAAACGTTTGTTAGCATCCTAAACATTTTGAGGGGGTTGTTATGTTCTAATTTATGGCATTTTGACATGGGCGAACATGGGACGTCGAAGGTATGGAGGGTTGTGACACATCACTCCCGGAAACCCTCGATTAAAGTCTGCTGACACGTAACAGACTGCCAGGAATATTTGCGACCTCGGGATTGTCCAGTCATCGTAGACAATGAGCAGACGAATTAAACAACTTACAAAAGAAAGAAGAGACAACCAGGGAATTAATGTTGCCAAGTAACGAATACAGCTGTAATGTTGAATCCTTAGTAAAATACACACCTGTTGCAGATTACTGGCCCAGGCAATAAATGTTGTATACCAAATTTAAAAGAAACCTCTTAAAAGAATAATTAAAGTTTTGTTGCGACACAGTAAGTCATGTTTCCTGTGTACAAGTATGTTGTGGTGACAGGCAACCAACAGTGACAATGATTAGATTAAAATGTGTGGTTACATAGAAAAAATGATGACAAAAATGATTACCATTAATACATCAGATCGCTGGAATTATCTAAACTGGGGAACTCGAAGGATACCCAACTTAAAGTAAAATACGCTTGTACTCCCAAGTTTGATAGACTGGTACAAACGAGATTTTGATTAATTAATGTATAATCAATATCTCTTGAAGATAGTTTCTGGCATCACAAGAATACTTGCAAACTTGCCTTTAAGTTTCACAAGAATACTTGCAAACTTGCCTTTAAGTTATGAAAAAAGTAATAACAACGCATTCAGATGTTCTGTATTTTCTCAAGTCTTCCAGAGAACATTTTGAGAGCATTTTTTTTATTCGTGTCACATAACTTTTAAATTTAATAGTTTCATATTTCGCCATTATAACCTCTCATTTTAGGTTGCAACAGGCTCATATGTTTGAAGACCCCCCACGATGTTGTGCAAAGAGCGCTTTTCATCACCTTTTCATATTTTCTCTTCCTGTCTCCCTACAGTTTGTGGCCAGACCATCATCTCTCCAGCGGCTCTCCCACTAAGGCGGGGACCCCAAGGACGAGTCAGCAACGGACTGAACGCTGGTCGGGGATCTGCGCCCTGGTTGGCCCAGCTCTGGTCCGTTAATCAGGGGAGTATGTTCTGCTCGGGAAGTATTCTGAACGAGCAGTGGATCTTGACAGCAGCTCACTGTATTCAGGTATTCAACAAAGATTCACTTTTTTTATAAAATGGTGCTTTTATCATGATACAAGACACAAAATTCTTTTTTAAACATTTTTACCTCTACAAAGGTATTCAGGTAATTATTAGTGCTCATTACGGCTGATTTACTTTCGATCACATTCTTGTAAATCTTCAACCCCCTCACACACTATTATCCAATCAGCTCATCCAGTTGATTCACGTGACCGAAACATTTATGTAACTTAAACCTGTCTATATTTCACATTATTATGTGATTCATGTGAGGTGATTGTACTCTGCCCGCTGAAGTCTTTCGATTTGGGAACGGATCCTGGATCCTCTTTCCCGTTTCTCCATCCTTTGGTGTTTCCGCCACTGACGAATGATGGCTTCCTCTGCATGAGTACATCCAGCGACAGGTACTTGCACCTTGTTGCCTAGTATCCCCTCCCTCGTACCCCCTCTCCAGAATACTGATCCTGTTTATCGGAGCGATGGCAGTGCCAATTCCCAGGACTTTTCTCCCCGGCATGAAGCCGAAATAACGTCATGTTGCATATCTAACATTTCTGGCGATGTTCAATAAATGTTCTAGATTAATTAGCGTCAAACGGAAGAGGTTTTGGAATAGTTTGATACGGTGTTACCCCCAAATATTGAGTCACACACTCCTACACACCAAGCGACTGAAATTAAAGCATGCATGCAGGGCCTATCTCGATTACTCACAGGTTCCCTACTGTGGGTCTGCTTCCATTTCTTCATAAAGGACATAAATGTTCCCCAGTGTTATGACATTATCCCCAGGGGTGGGAGGAGGGGGAGAGATGAGTGTTTGTAACCTTCTATCTCTCTCCCCCTGTCTCCCTCCCACATGACATGCCGTTATCATGTATTGAGTGTCGGGTCCTGTAGGAGCGGATATGAATTAGCAGAGTTGGACTCGCGATAAGAGTGCACTGATGACGTGAAGAATGAGTTTTATGCTCATATTTCAGTGTATGTTGGCTAAAATGAAAACAAATAACACCTCTTACCCCCATCCCCACCCCACCCCTAAAAAAGGGAACAGGAAACACGGACGACAATGTTCTTGATGTACAAAGATGAAAAAAACACATTTTGGTTAACGATAATTTACAGATGTACAACAAATTTAAAGTCTCATGCAAATCCGACCAATCGTTAATGAGATATTTTAAAAAGTCTGAATATTTTCAGAGTACTACATAATTTGTAAAAGCCTTATGCAAATCCCGTTACAGCTCTACCGGTATTATTTTACTTATACTAATCCTTTACTTTTTTGAAGCACAATGAAACTCAGACATATCTGGCATAATAATAATAATAATAATAATAATAATAATAATAATAATAATAATAATAATAATAATAATAATAATAATAATAATAATAATAATAATAATAATAATAATAATAATAAAAATAATGATAATAATAATAATGATAAGAATAATAATCATTCTTAAGGGCATAATACCGATAAAATCAGTCTTCACGCACTTGGATATTATTACCAAATCAGAAGAATATCATGGAATTTTGAGCATGATATTATGTTGGTTAGTTTTATCCAAACCTCGTATTATCCACGCTATCATCACAAGTAGTAGTAGAGTTGCCAATTTAAAAATCTCTTTATCAAGAATTGAACGAAAGCCTGAACATTCGAAGTTGGTCAAACTTCTAAATTTATGGTTCTTATTATATCTGTCTGGATTTCATTGACTTTAATAATCAATATTTTCCCGAATTACATGCACACTTTTTATAAAAGTTGTCGATGTTTTAAAAACAATTTTCTCGCACAGTTACGATGCAAATACCACATTGATTTAATATATTAATTTTAATTTCGTCAAAGGATAACATAACGAATTTCATAAATATTTGTCTTTTGCGATGATAAGAATCTGTTAGTCCATCCTGTTTCAAATTACAGCCAAAGTAACCGAAATTGAATCATGGGTTTCCAGATTATTATACGTATTATTCACTTATTGGTTTCATATCCCACATGAAACTTGCACCATTTCTTTGTTATTGTGAATATTTTATTTCTGCGGGGACAAAAACACATTATTACACAGATTAAATGATAATTTATACTCGTTTTATAGTATTACACATAAAGCCGCAAAAAGTGGAAATCAACCTAACTTAATAGTTGCGTCCCATGCAATTCCACTTCCGTTCAATCAATAGTGTGGTATTAGCAGTTTACAACGCCTGCCAGAATATTATTTGAATAAACATAAAAATAAGAACGTTACAAGTATAATTTTACGAATTGATTTGTGATAAATTCATAAATTACAATAAGTTAATCAATGAACAAATGAATAATAAGTCAGTTGAGCCTCATTATGCACTCATGAATAAATACGTATAAAGCTGATAGTTTAGTTCTTATATCATAATATAACGTTTTAGGGATTAAATCGCTTTAAATCAACATCCCCGAAGTATTTTAAACTGAAGTGATCATACTTACTTTAATTAATTCACTTGAAATTATTTAGTTCCATTGACTTTAACAATCTATTCTCAAGCGTTAACATAGTTTCGTTAATATCATGTAAACTTTTGTACTTCATAATTATACTGTACACCGTTTTAAGTTATGTTTAACATGTTCATTTTCGTTTCATCTTTTATTATCTTCCAGGCACAGAGTTTCACTCCGTCAAATCTCAAGATCCAGCTCGGAGATTACGACACCTCGCTTCCCGAGACCTACCAGAGAGCCTACGACGTCGCCGAGATCATCATTCACGATGGATTTTCGACCGACCATTTCGACCACGACATCGCCCTCATCCGAGTGGTCGAACCCATCGAATTCAACAACTTTGTCAGACCGATATGCTTCCCGACAACAAGACTCGCCCGGTCATTACTGACGGTGAGCGGTTAGAATCTTGTTGTCCTTATAGTCACTCAAAATATAATGCTTCAAAAATATAACCTTTAGGCTCCTTGCTAAATGTCACACGAATTCGTACAGAATTGCTGCAAACCGGATCCTTTTCAAACAGCCCGTTATTCGATCACTTTCTCAAATTTCAGTCATTAGATTTTTTTTTTACTTTTGAGCTTTTTAAACGTCTCGCAATTCATCAAAAGTGAAAGTAAAGTCATTAGAGAAATGTCTCCTAAATGCCTGAGTCTGAAGTGTAAAATATCTTTGGTGTTCGTGTTTTTAACACATATCCAAAGTATTTTGTTGAGTTCGGTGATTATATTTTCCTAAGATAAATGGAAAGTATCTGCCGAAAATCAAA
>JZLH01S0600241.1:154742-165683 GCA_001188425.1 Eucidaris tribuloides
TTCTTTTTTGTCCTTATAGTCACTCAAAATATTAATGCTTTCAAAATATAACCTTAGGCTTCCTTGCTAAAATGTCACACGAATTCGTACAGAATTGCTGCAAACCGGATCCTTTTCAAACAGCCCGTTATTCGATCACTTTCTCAAATTTCAGTCATTAGATTTTTTTTTACTTTGAGCTTTTTAAACGTCTCGCAATTCATCAAAAGTGAAAGTAAAGTCATTAGAGAAATGTCTCCTAAATGCCTGAGTCTGAAGTGTAAAATATCTTTGGGTTCGTGTTTTTTAACACATATCCAAAGTATTTTGTTGAGTTCGGTGATTATATTTTCCTAAGATAAATGGAAAGGATCTGCGAAAATCAAACCACTACGAATGCGCATTTAAACTACAATCCAAAGTACTGGTAATCGTTCTAATCATGCACCAGAAGGCCCAAGTTCTTTTTCGACTATTAATAGCTGCAGCGTTAACCCTAAAAGAACCGGATATTTTGGTCTACTTATCACCGGGGGGGGGCCATTATGGCCCCCCCCCCAAGATCTCGGCCGCAGATCGCGCGATCGCCGCGAAAATTTGCACGCGCATAGAGCCGGATGTAAACTACAAGACTGTATAGTAAAATATTCAAACAATTTGATTTTTATATTTTTTAAGTAATTAATTATGCAAATAAGTATGAAATTATGTTTTTGCCTATATCTCGCTTACAATAGCTAGTAGAATGCTAATTTTTGTGAAATATTCATTTTGACATTTCTAACAATTACTACCAAAAAATTTGCCGAATCAGAATCAATTTCCTATGTATATCATGTGTTTGTGAATTTCTTATGTATTCTTTGTTTTTGCGACCTTTTTTTTTTTTATTGTTTCGATGAACTTTGTCGGGACACTTTTGCGATAATAAAACAGCATCAACTTAATCCATTTCAGCTAGTAAAAGTAAAAATAATCATACGTTATGATTTTTGCTGAAAACACAATTTTCATTGATTTTTTACACAAAATCACGTTTTTTGAGCAATTTTGGAGTTGCATGCATGTACGAAAAAGTCGCGCAGCGTCGTAACGGTACGTCCGATTTTTTTTCGAAAATGGTCTTAAATGATGCACGAGACTTGAAAGTAAAAAAGCCAGTGAACGGCGCGGTCAAAAAATTTCGCGCGGCAGCGTAATCGCGCGAAATTTGTCGAGGGGGGGGGCATTATTATGGCCCCCCCCCCGGTAGTTTTAGGGTTAATTATATTAGTAACAACAGTTGTAGAGTGTTAGCTGTAGTAGTTATGTATGGTAGTAAAGCTATTACTAATAACTTAAAGGGAAAGTAAGAAAATAACATTATAATGTTCTTTTTGCTTTGTTTCATTCCAGGTTGGCCGCTATGGAACGGTAGCAGGTTGGGGACGACAGGGCACTCTGGGCATGTACCCTCGATATCTCAAACAAGTCCTGGTCCCAGTGGTTCCGCGGAAAACTTGTCGAAGTTCAACCAATTATTCCTTCTCGTCAAATATGTTTTGCGCGGGCTACAAACAGCCCAACCTCGGTGACGCGTGTGAGGGGGATAGCGGTGCCCCGTTTATCGTGCAACATTCAAGTGGAAGATGGTATATCCTAGGAACGGTTAGCTGGGGTGAAGGTTGTGACGCGAGAGACAGATATGGATATTATACCAGACTACATAAATACACATCGTGGATAAAGACTCATTCGAGAGTAACGGCGTTTTCAAGCACGAGATAACTGAAAGATTGTAGTTATATTTTCTTCTTTTAGACCAAAATGTGTAATGTATATTAATAATTGAATATGCCTTATTTTTGCCAGTGAAACAACTTCACAACAACGACTACTTCGTCATTACGTGTGTATGATAATGACGTCATGGACGACCGATTATTTTGGACGACGTCATTCTAGATATGTAATTACAATGATGACGGCCATATTGGTATTGTGAATATTTTGCAGCGAGCACCTTGAAAAAACGGCGACGAGTATGCTGGAGAGATATACAGATGAAATAATGGATGTTTTCGACGTTAGAATATTCGACAATCTAAAAAAAAAAAAAGAACAAACAACAACACTGGGCGTGGCTCAGTTAGTCATGGTTGGTCCAAAGAGGGCGCACTAGCAACTGCTTATAAATAATACTTCACGCTACTGTTGACAGTCCAATCCTGAGCCTGAGGCCACGAATGAACTATTTTAAATTCCACTGCAAACTAACGCTCTTTTTAATACAGGTGACTTTTATTGTGTATATGGATAATATGTACATTTGTTTCTATTTATATCCGACTTGGAATACTTCAAGTTCTTGGTTACGGACGTAGAGTAATTGCTATATTATAGATATTATCATGATATAAAATTAGTTTATTATTTCTGGTAAAATGTAATTTTGGCATTAACTTGTTTCCTACATGATTTTTTGCTGGTTTTACAAAAAGAAACCTTGCCTTCTGGTATTCTTCTCTGTAGATTATTTGGACTATGTATATTTTGCAATCAGAAGTGTCATGGACTCGACTCCGCGACTTAACATCGGTCATCAAAGTTTTGCACCATTGTTATCATTTAGATTGGAACTGAATATCACAATACACTAACAAGCTTTTTATTTGCCTATATAACATGCAACCAATTGGACAGCTGACGTAGGAAAGTTTGATTGTGTTACTCTACGTAGGTCATTGGCTTATTTCCATGACGTCGTCATATTGATCCAAGGGGGATGAGCTATTCATTCATCCCCCCCCCCCTGATGAACATGATGACATCTCGAATTTTCGCCAGTGACGTAGGTGTATCAAGAGAGCTAGGGAGCTGCAGCCCGGCCTCCCGACCGTCCTTGTAACATTCGGATAAAATCCTTCTCGATTTGAAATTCATTCCACAGCTTTTTGAATGTATATCTTTAAATATTAATATTTCTGGTTATAAGGTTCCTTTTCGACTAAAGATAACAACCTCTGACACAAATGTTTTTTTCTGGTTTCATCACCTGATGTTGCCATTAACCTTTATGACGTCATTATTCTAGTTTATATAGAATTTCTATTGACCCACACTTAAGCTTCTGCAGTCCACCTGTCATGTGACGCAAGTTATATTTTGTTTCACCACCCCCCCCCCCCGGAAAAAAAAAATGTCTGGAGCATCAGATTTTTAAACTATTGTCTGTGTTAGTCTATGGATAAGCTCGAATAGTCGGTAGAAAAATGTACAAATATTGTACCTTAAAATTTGTTAACATTTGATCAGGAACTCAAGCTGTTACAGAAGTTCTTCTCTAATATTATAAGGATGTTAAAGAGAATAAACTGAAACACATATAGAGGGTAAACTGAGAAATGTAAACATGTTCAATTCATGTTCCTAAAGATACTGTAATTCAGGCATACACTTTAAATTACAAGGATTTAAAGTTAATCCTGAACGGCTGTGGTTAGGGACCAGTCAATTTTTGGATTTAGATTTAAATTTTAAGCATTTTGACTTAAATACAAATCGTTAAGATTTAAATCTAAATCCAAACAGCGAAGGGTCCCTACTCACACTCGTTCAGGATTCATTTCAAATCCCAATAATTTAGAGTGTAAAAACTGATTAAATGCAATGATGTAATTAAAGGCAGGGGATCTCTTTTGCATGCCTGAAAATTAACATAGTGAAAATACAATGGCATTTAGAAGAAAATGCCATCTGGGAACCTTCAGCAAAATATAAGAGCTAAAAAAAAATTCTCGAGAGGAAAAATTTCCTACCATAGAACGTACACTAAACGGCTATTGTGTATCTTTCGCATTTTTCAAATTCTAGGTAATCACTGACCCCCAGATTTCACAGACATGCTCTTCATCAATAGCCCAAGGGCATGGGTTATCTTTTCCTTGTCTGTGCGGACGTTTGCATATGAGATTCACTGCCTTTAAATGTCGCACAGCTGTAGACATAGGCAAGGGGTTCTGAATCTGTATGACCATTTTTATGTATATCGATTAGTGGCATTAAAAGCATTACTCTTGAGGAATAATTAAATAACTTGCATTGATACTGTAATCGAGGGTGTTTTGCCTGTTTCATCTTCTGTTCTTTTTTAAAAAAAATTATTCAACTTATTGTTTGACGGGTACACTGCAAAGACGGACTTGTTATATATGATGTTATGATAAAATAATAATATGAACTATTTTCGATGTTAAACTAACACATGAAATATAAAATTCATCATGTAAATTGGACATCACCGCTGGTGTTTATCTGACAATCAAACAAGTCAATTTGTAAAGGTATTACATTAAAGGTAAAAACTTCTTGACATGTGCGACTTATGTATTGAATTCCATTCGTTACCCTCTATAAATCATTTCCATCGGTACAATTTGTATTTCGCATCTATAACCAATTTTGGAATGATTTCTTTTAGGGTATTGTGTTGCTATTCATGTTGTAACATGGCTTCTAATTAGTTTCAAGGCAGAGTATTCTATGATTTCTAGTTAAAGGCAGTATCCATTGTATCTTTTGTAGATATAAACGGACATGATGGCATATCGACAAGTGGGAATAGGCAGTAACGACAATTGTTAAATAGATTATAACTTCAATTATCAAGGCCCTTGCCATATGGAACTTCAGTGCCTACATATATTTCTTTCTGCTTTGAAGGAATAGAACAGTACTAAAGTTGTTATGAAAGGAGTTTGTTTATGCGTTTCATTTCAACAAAAATGACAGATATTTTAGACGATAGTTTGACTAAAGTTTACTACAAGCCCTAAGCTGTCCTTACATTTGATGAACATAACTTTATTTTCAACGGGTTTTTATGTATTATGATTTTAGAGTTTAATTTGCTTTTCATGTCTTTGTGAAAAAGATATTAGGTATTGAGGGATTTGTTTGTGACGCTTGTCAATGAAAGGATAATGTAAATAGAATGTGACGTGAATGAATTTAGTTTCTATGTAGATTTTTATGACTCCATTATTTGAATTATTGTAATGAGTTGAATATCGTTAGTGTGAGACGAGCTGCTAGTTATTGTCGGACCTCCGTGCATAGGATTTGTATTCTTGGACATTTCCAATTTTTATTCATCTGAAATTACGTACAGATTGCGTGAGTCTAAATTCTTTTGTGGGAATGATGAATTAACTCAGCACGTCTGATCCTTTATTATTGCACGATGATATTTTCCCATTTTTTCATACAATGTACATCGATGCTTCAAAATTGTCATTTTAAAAATTTAAACAATCCGTGTAATAACACATCCTTGATGATAAGATGTTTATAATGTCTTGGAATGAACTTCAAATTAAAATTGAGTATATGTTATGTATGTCAATCAATATATCACTCTTCTTTTCTTATCGGTGAAAAATGTATTGTGCTTTTGCCATTATGACAACGCGAATCGCAATATGATAAATGTAAAAAAAAATGTCCTCATGAAATAGGAAAGAACATATGGGCCCTCACATTGGTTACATAGCTCAACAAAGACGAAAAGAAACTTAATATTTTTTGCTAGAAAAGATTCGTGCGAAAAATAGAATAAAATTAGATTTGATTATATCTACAACAATTTACCAGCGTTCCCATTGATGACACATAGGGGTCTTTGACTATATTTGTCATGAAGTTTGACGACAGCGTAAACGCAAATGCGGCTGAATGAAGAAAAAAAACAGGAGTGAGTATTTGATTTAGGTAAAATGTTTCTTCAATGGCAGACAGGTTTAGTGCCAAACGTCATTGTAATTACAATAAACAAAAAATTGAATAAAATAAATAAGTAAATTTATGGTCTGTGACATATCTTCCAATGCCGATGTAAAACTATATCTATATTTGTATTTATAAGTATTATTTCAACACTGAAAAGTGATGTTCTATTTATTTTCAAGCTCTAGGGGAAGGTATAGCAATAATTTATTAAATAAAGTTGAAAAGTTATGGAATTTGTGAGCTGACTACTTTCATTCTGTTTGTGTGGATGTGTATCTTACAAGAAGCATGCTTTTCGTTTTGTAACTTCTATAATGCTTGTGTGCATATACGTGTGTTTTACATTCAAGATTCTTCTTCCCACGACATAACAAACTAGGTGGTTCGCGAACCACGAGTCTCGCCTGATTTCACGATCAATAAAACATGCAATATGGCCTTTAAACCCCTAGCTGCCCTTTGATGTAACACACATGCATGTAGCCTTTGTAGGTATTATATGTGACAATACCCAATGATCATTTGTTCCTAATTTTAACAAAATTGATGCCAAAAAAAACAAGAAAAGAAATGAGCGAAAGTTAAACAAAAACTTTAACATTTTTGTAACTCATATCATTTGACCTTTTGACCACTAGATAACCTTTGAACTCATCATTCTCATCAACACACATTACCCAAGAATCATTTGTACCAAGTGTGAACACAATTGATGCAGAAATAAAGAAATGGGCGAAAGTTAAACAAAAACTTGAACATTTTCGTAACCAAAAAAATGATGCACATGGCCTCATACCATTTGACCTCTTGACCCCTAGATGACCTTTGACCTCATCATTCTCATCAACACACATGTGGTATTACCCAAAAATCATTTGTACCAAGTGTGAACACAATTGATGCAGAAATAAAGAAATGAGAGCAAGTTAAACAAAAACTTTTTTGTAACTCATATCATTTTACCTTGGACGCCCTAGATGACCTTTGACCTCATCATTCTCATCAACACACATGTGGTATTACCCAAAGATCATTTGTACCAAGTGTGAACACAATTGATGCAGAAATAAAGAATTGAGAGCAAGTTAAACAAAAACTTGAACATTTTCGTAACCAAAAAAATGATGTACATGCCCTCATATCATTTAACCTTTTGACCCCTAGATGACCTTTGTCCTCATCATTCTCATCAACACACATGTGGTATTATCCAAGGATCACTTGTACCAAGTGTGAACATAATTGATGCAGAAATAAAGAAATGAGAGCAAGTCAAACAAAAAATTTAACATTTTCGTAATAGACCAACAGACTAACAGGAAAAGTGATATACTAGGTCTCTGCCGAACTTCGTTCAGGCGAGACAAAAACATGGGGGTTTTGTATTTCAATACGCCAAGCTTTTAGAGCGGCCTAAAGCTTGGCCTAAATGGGTAGGTCGGTCCGATGCCCTCCCCAATTTGGGACCTCCGGATGTAGTTTCTGAAGATTTAATGTGGTGAGTTTGGAAAAGAAGGCCTCCAGGCCGTCCCGATACTGGATGTAAACCTACAAAATTAATTTAGGCCGGCCCAGGGCCTTTTTCGTGTAAATCGGGTATATGTTGTCAATTTTGCCATGCAGCAACTAGATATAAATAAATAAATAAATAAATAAATAAATAAATAAATAAATAAATAAATAAATAAATAAATAAATAAATAAATAAATAAATAAATAAAATGTTTGGAAACATTGTTTGAGATATGAACTATATATGATTTTTTATTTTCAAATTTCGACATATACATATTTCTTGATTAAACAAGATACAGGTATTACCATTATTATTTACACCGATTACAGTTTGCTGTAAATGTGTCCCAGCACATCAAACTATTTATCATCATTAAACTTCCAGAAGTATTTACAATTACATAAAATAATTCAACATAATTATATAAAGATGAATATGAACATTAAAATAAAACAATATTGTTCTTCGTTCACCACAAAATGATATCACAGAATTTAACAGGCCAGAATAGGTGTTTGGTTTACAACTCATGGTCTCGGTCCAGACCGAGATTCTCTTCAATATTACTATCCATCAATGCAAATGACATTGGTATCTTATTTCATAATTATACAAATCTACTTTTGTTCATTGTGTTTACATTAAACGAGGTTATAATCAAGACATGATCAGTAAGCAAACATAGACATGAATTGGGCAGAAGATTGCTCAATGAGTTATCGGATAACTGTTATCGCATTCACTACCCCTTCACGAAATTGGCAAACTGTGATATTTACAGAAACACACATACCCCTGTAATATAATTGGATGTACACCACGCTTCATACAGCAATCGTAAAACTATCTCTTATATACAATTTAAACATGTTCAATGAAATACAAAGAAAAACGAATATCGTATATAAAACATATAGGTTCTCATCTTGAAACAGAGGAGCAATGTGCAACATTGCATTTGTGTCATCAATTTCATCGTTTTGTTTTTGTTTTACAGTAACATATTAGTGCTGATGTAACAAAGCAACACTTTTTACAGCATTTATAAATTAAACACAATTTTTGTTATCCAATAGATGAGCCACAAAATGAAGCATCGGTCGATAGATGAGTTCATATTACTTAAAGGTAAATGACATGATTGGGGGTAGTCCTCAACTTGGGCTGAATCTACTCTAGAATCAAGTAGACTATATGCAAGGATTCTCCTGTGAAAATCTTGTAGTCAAACGTTGATTCATTCTAAAATAACTTATGTCAATATCCCTTGTGGTATTGCGTGCTCCCTATGGATCTTATTTTTATCTGGCCCAGATAAAATTAAAATACTAGTATGTTTATGCTTGATTCTCCTTAAGTAAAGAAATTAGAGGCAAATCCTTCCAGCTAGTGTACAGTTGGTATATATTTCAACTGATTTGGTTCTTGAGGCATTTTCAAGTGTTCCCAATCATGTCACTAACCTTTAATATCAGATACTATACATTAAGAACCGTGTTATGATCTTTTTTTTAACCAAAGTTATTATTATTTTTTGCAACGCAATCAATCTATCCAGATTTCTGTTATGTATTGTTTATATTTCAATCACCTCACCACGTCTTTGGGTTTTTATTAATACAAAGAAAAGCATGCAAAGTAATTTAGATAAAACTTTGAAAAGCAAATCTGAATAATTTTCTACTTCACTTTGATCAGTTCAGTTTTCACTTGTTGGTCAAAAATCAAGTCTGGCAGTGGGAATAGTGTAACGGTCTTGTAAAATTCATATAAAAAACCGTGACACGACGACGCTTAATTCAATTTGAGTTTATCGGACCTTATTTTTACCCAAAATGGCTTTGTGAGACGCTAAGGGCTACCTTATGAGTGATTTTTACTAATATGTTAAAGTGATAGGCTAACATTGTGGAGCTTCAATTTAAAAAAATGTCAAACTTTGATATCTGAGCTACATAGTTGTGTTCAAATGGACAAATAAACACCCTAGAATACAAAAGTTTGGAAAGTTACACTGCCAATGGCAAGTTATGCATGAATAAACAATTAAAACTCGGGGAGAGTTTTAATAGCCTAGGTGTACACACAGTAAGTCTATGGGAGGAAATGGGCAAGTGAATCAGGTCAACTTACGATTTTCACTTTTTTAAAGCACTAAATAATAATTTTGAAATACAATTTTTTCAGGGCTTCATTTTTAGACCTTATCAAAGACACAATGGTAGCATGGGGAATCATGTGGCTCAGATTATTTTAACTTTGGTAAATGTTAGCCAATACCTTTAAAGGTTTCATTTTGGGGTGTGAGTGAGAACATAGCGTTTAACATGTTTAAGAAACACTGCTTACAAAGTCATGCGGTATAATACATTCTCACAGCACGATATTGTCCTGAATTCCTCCAACTGAATTGCAATCTCATACAAAGTACGTACTCCTACTACTTCATTCGATGAAACTGATCACGACGAAGAGGGAGCGCTACTCATTTTGACATTGTCTCTTTATGATATCTTTCCAAGCTTGTTTTCTCATCGTTCTCGTTATTTCATATTCCACTGATAAAAAGCTCGTCAGAACTCAGTTATTCAATCAAAATAAAACGATTTGTTATCAAGTGATCATTTCGGTAAGTGGTGATTTGAAAGTGATAATTGGAGAACCTGTTCACGAACACATTTCCTCCCAGTTGATTTAGGATTGAGGAATGGGAAATGATCGAGAGAAGTTGGTCACGGAACTCCAAAATCAACTTGTCTAAATGCAACCGTGATATGATCAACGTATCAATTTCATACATATTTTGACAAAATCATATTTCCCAAGAGCAGCCTTTAAAGACACTGCATGTTTAACAATGTGGAAGCCCCATTGTAAAACTTTGATATTTGACCTCCATGATATCGGTTTAATGAACAAATAACTATCCTAAAACATAAAACTTTAGACAGTAATTATGCTACAAGTATCACTAGCAAACCATGTACAGAAAAATATCGGTAAGAGAATTAATGTCCAGGGGTCAAAAATTCTATTTCTATAACACAGCAATCTATGGAAGAAAATCGGAATGATCGCTTATTGATTTTCACTTTTTTAAAGCACGTAATGATCATTTTGCTGCAATTTTTTCAGGGCTTTATTTTCGACCTTATCAGGGACACCTTAGTATGGAGGATCATGTAGTTAAGATTTGTAAAATTGTAACATTGTCAAACGATGCCTGTCAGCTTTAATCGAACCTCAATGCGTAACCCATCTCCACATTTGCAATACTTCACAAAGGGGCTACAATGAGTGTCTTATGCTTTATAATTATACCCATTCAAAGGTATGTTTACCTTCATAAATGCAGAGAAAATGCGTCGATAGAGGCACAGATGGAAAACTAAAAAGGGAAATCTCAATATTTTGTTCTAAGACGTTTATTTTCAATTTAAATTATACGCAGTAGAAAAAAACCAGTTGTTGGAGTTTAGTCCAGCATTGTCGCCTAAATTGCGCCCTCTCTCGAAGATACACTCACTGATCACCAGTGAGTATTCCTAGCCCAGTTGCCACTAGAGTTCCAGCCAATTCGCCTGCAACGTGATTTCTCGTTCTCTCAGGTACCCATTTGTATTTCTAGGTGATCCTTCCCAAGGACACCGCGACGGGATTTGAACCAAATAACGCTGATG